>BRYA01000503.1:14804-36332 GCA_030267965.1 Triparma columacea
CTGGGAGGAGGAGGGGGGAGGGGAGGGGGAGGAGTTTAGGGAAGGAAAGGGAAGGGAAAGAACACCTATTTTAACCAACCCTCCCTCCCCCCCCCCTCCCCCCCTCCCCCCCTCACACACACAAGGCTCACCTCCAGTTATCAACCCTGTTATCATAATCCCTCTCCAGTAGCATTTCCGGTGCCACATACTCCGGCGTGCCGCACAGCGTGCTCCTCCTCGCCTCCTTCCTCGGTGCGTGTATCGCCCATCCGAAGTCGCTAAGTTTGACTCTCCCGTCTGCGCCTAGGAGCATGTTCTCAGGCTTTATGTCGCGGTGCATAACGTTGCGAATACGGAGGTAGGAGAGGGCGAGGGCGACGTCGTAGACGTAGGAGAGGGAGGTTAGGAGAGGTAGACGACCACCGTTGTCCGACATTTTCTGAGAGGGAAAGGGATTAACGTTTAAGGGGTAGAACGGGGGCGAAATTCAGTTAGGGTTTGCATCAGTGGTTGTTGGGGTGGCGCATGAGCTGTGCCTTGCCGCTCTTCTTTTTTCTCATCCCACTGCTTCGCTTCGCTTCACTTCGCTTCCCCCCCCCCTTCCCCTCCCCTCCCCTTCGTACCTTGTAAACCTCCCCCCCTGTCGCCTCCTCGAGGATCAGGTATACGTGGCTCTGGTTGTGAAAGTACCCGAATAGTCTGAGTATGCATACGTGGTCCAGCCTCGACTGTATCTCCACCTCCCTCCTGAGCAGCAGTGGTGCTGAACCGCTGACCATCTGGTTCTTGAAGAGGACCTTGAGGGCGACGTTTAGTTTGCTCTTCTTCTCTTTAGCGAGGTAGACGTTGCCGAACTTTCCCTTGCCCAGGGCCTTGCCGATTACAAAGTCGTTGAGCTCCCAGTTCTTCGTGGGCTCGGCAGGCGGGGGGGGTGGGGGGGTCGACGCCTAAAATGATTGGAAAGGAGATAAGGAAAGGAGCGAAGGAGATTATTAGAGACTACTAGATATCGTTCTTCTAGTGTGCATCGTGCATGAGCCCCCCCCCTCCCCTCCCTCCCTTCCCTATCCCTCACCTTTGCTGTTACACTCAAACCCGTAGCCTTGGTAATCCCCTCAGATCTCCTCCTCGTGGTCTTGGTCTTCTCGTCCAGAATGGCCGCGCTAAGTTGGGGTATAGGTATGTTGATCTCCATCGTGTCGTCGTCGGCAGCCATTTTATCGATGGCCGCCTGCTTCTCTATGGCCAGCTGGGCCTCCTTCCGCTGGCGGTACTCGCGCTCCTCGGCGTCGGAGTCGTCCTCGTCCTCGTCGTTTGACTTGACCATGCGAAGGGGACCAGCGTGCTTGGAGAGGATGCCTCCGAAGGGGTTCTTGACTGGTGCGACCCTGGAGCTTGGCCTGCTCCTGATGTTGGAGGTGGCCCTGACGGATCCTCTCGGTGCCCCAGGAACTACTTTTGATGTGGCTATTGCCCCGGTTACCTTTGCATTTGCGGCTGCGGCTGCGGCCTCTGGGTCGCTATTCGCTCTCTTCAATCTCTTCATGGCCGGGCTCTTCTCCCCCAGCATCTTGCTGCTCTCCCCCTCTTTCACTACGGCGTAAGCGTCCTTGCTCGGCTGAAATGACTTACTGAGACGACGTGCTCCGCCCTTCATGGGGCTGTTTATCCTCATGGGGCTGTTTATTGAGGACACTGGTTCAAGTCGTTGGGATGAGAGTCTGGTTTGATGGAGAATTTATGGTGAATAATGGATAGAAGGGAGTAATAGTTGGGAAGATGGTGTGAGTTAGTATAGATTCAATTGGTTAAAGTGAAAGGAATGCCGATAAATACCCCTCAGTGGCCAAAAACCTCACCTTCTGGCAGCTCCCCCGAGCCTCCCCTGCTTTGGGCTGAACAAATTGGCCTCAACCTCCTTCTCACCCCCCGCTCTCCTCATCATCGGTGAGTTTGGGTTAACATTCTCCCCCCTTGGCCTAGATGATATCGATTTGGGGCTATTGAGGAGCAAATTAGTCCTCCTCATCGGAGAAGCTATTGCCGATGTGGATACATTATCGGCCCCATCGCCCGCCGTTGAGATTGCTGATGGTCTCCGCTTAGACCCAAGGGTTGATTTCGTAGGTGACATGAAGGAAGCCATGAATGAGAATCGTTTAGAAGTTCAAAAAACAATTGAACTCGTTTTTGGAGCAACGAACTTTGCTCGAAAAATGGCCTTGAAGTGTTTCCAAGTTTTCCAGTCACCTCCCAGGGCAGAAACGTTGCGTTTTTCTACTCTTTTTCGTTTCTGCGCGCCCAGTGAATTCGGTCAAGCCTTGCCAAATTTTTATGCGAACGACGTCATCGTTTTGGAGTGCCATCCAAAATCAGCTGTAATCTCGCCCAAGCGCCCATGTTAAGAACCCCAACCTCAACCCAAAATTGCAACCTTCTCTCTACCTTCACCCTCTATCCCACTCCCCCTCCAACCCCCACCACCCCCCCCCCCGGACGGCACCTTCACGATGGGCATCTTTAAATTCATCGCCTCTATAAATTACTTTCCAAAACCCCTCAAGGACAAAACAGCAGCATCGAAAATAGAAAAAATTGGAACCTGGATGTACATCGCCTTCGGCCTTCTATCTTCTTTCTACTTGTATGATCTTAGCAAGGATGCTTGGCAGGATGGTTTGAAGTACACGACGACAGTCACTGAGATTTCACCCATGCTGGCGTTCAAGGATTTGGAGGATAGTCAGACAATCTCAATGGTAGTACCCCCCCTTCTCCTCCTCGTGGAGCACACCCTGAATGTCGTGTGATCTTCTCCTAACTAACGTAAGCTCGTTCGCCTTCCCTTCGCCTCCCTCAGTTTGGACCAACTCAAGTTGAAGAGGCCAAAAGGCTGAAGGGCATGCACACGACGGCACGCTCCTGGGGGCAGGCCACAAGGAACACGTACATGGTCAAATGCCTCGTCGTCGGTTTTGTCATACATGGGAGCATTTCGTTCTTGATAAGCGCATTAGTAGTCCCCACAATTTACCTTGCAGAGTGGAAGAACGATATTGTGACAATGCTCGTGACTGGTATAGTCTTTCCGGTCATCATATTTCTCGTCAGAAAGGTATATGTCAGCTGGCTTCAAAAATTTATCGCTGGACAGGAAGGTTGGTCGGATGAAAAGAAAATCGAGACCTTAACCACATACTTTTCGGGCGCTTCTCTCGCGATCCTCCTCACGCCCTCCGTCCTGCTCTACTTCAATGCCAGTGTAAAGTATGCACTATTTTCCGCCTTGTGTCAAGTGTTCACTGAGGTGGGAGGCAAGGTTTGGACGGCAATAAATAACGCTTCTTATCTTCAAATTTAAAGTCATTTTTTCCCACTCTCCCGTGTCTTACTGCTTTTTTACCCATTTTAATTCAACCTCCCCCCCCCTCCCTTCCCTCTTCCCCCCACATGCACCAGTTGATTCCATACTCGGTGAAACTCAATTCCCATCAGGGAAATAATTACAGTTTGATATGGCTTCCAAGTCAGACCACATGCAGCCCACAGCGGTACAACCGGTGTCGGGGTGATTATGTTCGCAGTTGTAGCAATCATTGGCATCGCAATCCAACCCCGCCCAACCAGCACCGCCATAAGTAGGAGTAGTATCCATATCGCCATCGCCCGCCACGCCATCGCAGCATGCAATCGCGTCAGGGCACTCGCAGAGGGGACTGCCGCAGTCCCCTTCGCAATCACAGTAGTCGGCTGGCGCGGTCGCGTCGCAAACAACGGGGCCATCGGACAGGTCGGGCTTAAAATCACCGAAAGTGGAGACGGAAAGCACGGAGAGGGAGAGGGAGAGGGAGAGGAGAAGGAACTTCATGCTGAAAAGAAGGCCATTTGGGTTAGAATCGGGGGTGGAGGACGCTCAAAACTCATACACAAATAATAGAATCGGGGGTGGAGGACGCTCAAAACTCATACACAAATAATAGAATCGGGGGTGGAGGACGCTCAAAACTCATACACAAATCGTTTATAAGATCCCAAGTGGAACGCAGAGTGAGTGTACGGACTCAAGTGCGCGTATGTTTGTCCTGAAAAAATCAGATGGGAGCGATGGGAACCAGTAGAGGAGGTCGGAGGGGTGGGGGAAAGAGGGGGGAAGGGGGGGGGGGTAGGCGGGGAAGCCAAACTCGTCCATCATGAGGTAATAGAAGCGCCATAACCTCTGTTTTAATAAATTATACGGGGGATTTTGACCTTTGGTATTTGCTGACAGTGTGCGCTACTTACCTTTTAAATTGATGGGTGATTTCTGTTGATTTTGAGGCCTCAGCGTTGGTGCTGAGACGCTGTGACAGGTCGGAATTTTTCTCCGTTGTGGCTTTTCGAGGAAAGATGAAAGTAACCCAGGAGTTCGGCGCTTTTTCCTCGTGCGCGCGCCCGGTCCTCCCGGACGTTGGAAAAAACGGTCATGCAAAAGTGCGAGTTGACTCTGACTTTGAGACGATGCGCAGCAACATCACCCGAACTTATCGTGATATGGACTACAATGACAATGATTACTACGCCCGCCAGACACGTGTACAGAAGAGTCACCATGCGTTGACGAGATTAATATATATATTCACATGGCCAAGGGAGTCGACATCTCTGCAAGGTCCTCCGAGGACCCCGTCAACGAGCACATGATGAGCAAAGTTCCAGGTCTTGTAGGTAAGAATGGGCGTAAAATAGACGTAGCACCAGAAGACATCTTCCCCGTTCACTAACCCCTTTCACTAACGGAAACCTTGCCGCAGGTGATTACGCTGACGTGTTGTTGTGCGGCGCCAGTTTTGCTGAAGATGCATTTCTTGAGACGGACTTCGTGAGGATACCAAAAAGAAGAACAGGGCACCAAAAAGAAGAACAATTGGAGGAGTTAGAAATGAAAGAGAGGTCCTCTTCCGATGATCATTTCAGCCAGGTGAATCCGCAGGCGAACTCTGCAAATATAAAGAAGAACCCTGTGTAAGCTTATGATGAACGATGGGCCATGGGCGATGGTAAGGAGTAGTGAGCAGTGCGCGGTGAACAATAAGAGTAAGAGAGATCTATCCAAATTATTCGTTTTATGTATTATGTGTTCATTGGTTTTGGTGGGAACGAGGTCACAAAGGGGCCTACTTTAAGGGCTCCCTCCTTCTCGAGATTGATGTTTGTGGGAATCCCCCCCTCTGGCCCCCCCGTCAGAGGCATTGGGGCAACCGCGTTGATCTTTTTTTCACTACTCATAGGGGAAGCCCTGAGCTGCTGTTGGTGCTGCATCTTGAGCTCCCTTGAGATGGCATGAGGTGACTCGAACGAAGCGCCAACATTAGCTTTGTCCCCCCCACCTCCGATCCCCTTGCTTAGCATGGATTTGGTGATTTGCTGCTGAACGGAGAGGTTCGCAGCGTGACTCTGCTGCTGCTGCTGTTGTTGCTGCTGCTGCTGGGAAAAATGTGAGCTCGATCGGTTTGCCCTGTCGTTCAAGGAGTAGGCAGCCTTGGTTTGCTGACGCTTCCGCTGCCTTTCGGCCCTTGCCCTCTGCAGCGACTCTTCGTTCTCTCTCTCCCTTTCCTTCTCCCTCTCCTTCTCCCGATCCTTCTCTTTGTCACCGTCTCCGTCAATGTTGAGATTCTGATCGCTCTGAGAGCGAAACCTGCGATGCGCGAAGCGAAGGAGTAGGATTAGAGATGGCGACTATCGAGGAGACGGGGTGTGACGCAACGATGAGCTCACCTGGGGTTTGCACCTTCAATTTTCTTCTTCTCAAGCCCTCCTCCGTAGACATCTTTCAAGCTGGCACTGGCGTGGTTGGCAGGCTGCTGGTTGTTTGAGTGGTGGTGGGAGTGGTGTCGCTGCTTTATCCTACGGGAACGATAGTTTCCTGCTGCGTTCGTCGGTCGGCCGAATGAGAGCCTCTGCTGGGCAAGGTACGGGCTATTATAGGCTGGGGCTTGCTGCTGATGGTAATGGTGCTGCTGGGCCTGGTGTTGGTGGTTCTGATACTGGTGCTGGTTGTTGTTCTGCTGCTGGTTGTGGTGGTGGTGCTGCTGCATCACTTGCTGCTGCTGGTTGTGGTAATGATGCTGCTGAGCCTGGGGATGGCCATAGCCTCCTCCACCAAATCCCACCCCCCCCCCAGCGTAGCCAATCCCCGCAGCCGCCTGCTGCCTGCTCCTGTTCCTGCTCCTGCTACCACTCCCGCTCAGCGGCATCCTTAGGGTATCAAAATTATCGGTGATTGCCGCTTGCTGCATTATTTCAAGTCCAGTGTAGCCAATCAAGTGCTCCAAGTTGTGGGCGTGGAGGACCGCACGCTGCTGCGTTATCACCTTGTCCCGAACCGCAAGCTGCAGTTGGAGCTTCTGGATCGTCAGGTCCTTCCCTTTCATCATGCTGTCGTGCACTATCCTGCTCTGTTCCAGCTCCATGTTGTCGAGCTCGAGCTTTCCAATTCTGTACTGGAGCTCCATAAGTTGCTTCCTGTCCTGCCCCGTAATTTTCGTGAGCAGGTCCTGCCTGAACTTCTCGGCCTGCTTCTCGTTGGCCCGCAGCCTTTTGGCGATCGTCCTCTTGGTGTTGTTGTTCTTCTCGATGGCCTTTCTAAGCTGGACGACGTCGTGCCACGCCACCTTGACTTCGTTCGGGCCGTACTGTTCGATGAACTCCTCGGACATAATATCTTCGTCCGCATCGTTGCGGGGCGACGCGAGCTCGTCGGAGTCCCCTCCAACACCGTCGGTCCCAGCTCCGGGCTTTTTCCGAGTCGTCACCTTGGGTGTCTCGCCCCTTGCATCGTTCCACTCGGCAATGAGGATCTGACGTTTTCCGACCTCGATGCTATTGCTCACGTTCTGGTCCTCCAGCTCGATGAGGCTACGGCGGGCGAAGTTAGCAGCAGGGTTAGTTGTTTGATTTTTTGTACGTGTTCTCTTTTTACTCCTTTCTCACCTCCTCCTGAGCTGCATTTTCTCCTTGAAGTTCTCGACAATCTTGATTCTAGCCTCCTCCATGACAGCTTCCCCTGGGTTGATCTTCCCGTCCTCCGTTGTATTCGCGATCCTTGCACCACTGTTCTGCCTAATTAGTCCGTTTGACATTTTCTCCATCATCCCCCCCGTCGCTGAGTCCGAGTCTCCCAGCTGAACCTTGAGCTTGTTGATCTCAGACCTTAGGTCCGTGATGAGGTTGACGTACTCCGATATGTGGTGGCTAACATTGAGCTCGTTCCGAGTGACGCGAGTCTACGGGGGGGGGGGGGGAGGCGGCGGGGGAAGCGGCGACAGAAGTGTTGCGTTAGATGGCAGGTGTCTATAATCTCGATTTCGCTCCTGAATTTTGCTTCTCTTCCATTCTCACCTTGATGTTCTTCGCCCTGTTCGCGTACTTCAGCGTATTCAGCGTCTCCTCGAAGTTGGAAACCGCCGAGGATATGTTGGCGATCATCACAGTGCGGCAATTTCCTCCCAGGCTGTCCTTCAGCATCCTGGTGAGCTTTGAGTCACGGTAGGGCACGAATTGGCCCCTATTTTTCTTTTCCCCGAGCGCGTTAATGCAGTTCCCAAGCGCGAGGAGGGAGCGGTTAATGTTTGCACCCTCGGTAAGCCTGATCCCCTTGTTCTTGGTCGCCGCCGCCCTCTCGCTTCCTGCCAGGTCAACCAAACTGAGTTTCCCGATCTTGATTTTTGCGCTCGTCCCCTCTGCCTTCTCTCTGTTTTCCACCACCACTTGCAGCACTGCGTGACTCCTCGAGGAAACCGCATTCGCAGCAGTGGCCTGCTGGGTCCTGTTCCTGTTGCCGTGGTGAAGGAGGTCCATGATCTCGCTGCTTGAGTTCGCCTTGACCTCCGTAACCCCGGAGATCACAGGTCCCTTAATCGGGTCCTCCCTCAAGTCCAGGAACTGGGGGGGGGGGAGGGGGGGTAAGGGATTCCGCATCATCACCTTAGCCTCTGCTGCTGTCAATTCCTCCACTCATTCTCCGCCTCTCACCTCGTCAACATCGCTTAGCAGGTCCCTAATGTTCTCGTTGTAGACCTCAATGAAGCTGACCGTCACGCGAAACTTGGTCCCGTGCTTGTGCACGTGCTTTTCCGAGAGCTTGAAGAGGTCCTGCAGTGTCAGGACCATGATCCCCGGCTCCTCCACCGAACCTATCATTGTGTGTGTCTTGCCCGCCCCAGTGTTGCCGTACGCGAAGACAGTAGCATTATACCCCTCAAGCACCCCCGCCAGCAGGTATCTCGTGGTGTTCTGGTACACCTTGTTGTTGTCGTCTCCCGGCTGGAAGACCCTATCGAAGGCGTACCTCTTCTCCCTGCTCCGGTTTGCGCGGAGGATGTCGTCCTTCTCGTGGACCTTGTTGGGGTCGAGGATTATTACGACACGGGAATCGAGGACGCGGGTTACCTCCTTTTGGGTGCGGTCGTGCGACATGAGGGGACGGACACGGACGCAGACAAGCATGTTGGACTGGTTAGGGATGTCGCTCGATTGTGAAGCTTGGATCTAGAAGGGGGGGGAGGAGTAAGTGGGGAGAAGGTAAAGGACGACTGGAGGGCGATTCCAATGACCATCAAGACGAGGGGTTCTCACCTGGTGCTGCGACTGCTGCTGTAGCTGCTGCTGCGACTGCTGCTGGTTTTGCTGCTTCTTACTGGTAGTCTGCTTGGTGTTGTATGTTGGGGCGTTTGGAAGTGGTCTGTGACGGTGGTGGTGTTGGTGGTGGTGGTGGTGATTGGACTGATTGGGTTGATGGAGGGGGGCTCGGGGGTCGATGGGGGGGGGTGCGAAGGAATTATTGTTGTTGATGTTGTTGCTGCTGCTGCTGTTGTTGTTATTATAGGTGTTGTGGTGGCCACCGTTGTTGTTGCTCCTATGTCCTCCATACCCATATCCATGGCCCCCTTTCTTCATACTGCCCTCTTCCCCCCTTCCCCCTACTCCTACCCCCGCATCAGCACCGTCGACGCTAAGCGGGTTCTTGTTTTCGTTTGACGCGTTGTTGTTGGTGTTGTTGTTATTCGTGCCGTTCATCTTCAGTCTACTGCTGTCGTCCCTATTATTGTCCCTATTATTATTGTTGTCCCTATTGCCGCTGTCCCTACTGTTGTCCTGTGTGTTCACATGGCCAACATCCCTAACTGTATCCCTTGTGTTGTCCCGTGCGTTGTTGTCCCTTGCATTCTCCCTAGCACTCTCCCGAGCATTGCCTTGATTTGCCATGCTTCCAACATTCAATCCATCACTGCGAAATGCCCCGGGTGAAGGACGACCAGGACTACTACGAGAACCGTCCCTGCTCCCAACGGACTGCACAAACGCGTCTAGAGTGTCTACATCCTGTAAGTCCATCTTGTCCCCCGAGAATCACTAGGAGGACAAAAAAAAAATCTCAAGTGAAGGGGATATGGGAACTAAAGTTGCAGCTGAGGATATAACTGGGGGTAATTGTGGCGGGAGGGGAGGAGGGGCAGTTCTCGAATTGGAAGCTGTGAAAAAAAAGGGTTGTGTTGGTCAAAACTCAAAAGAGGAATTCGCAGAAAGGTTTTGAGGTTTTTGACAACCGATTGGGGTGCTCTACAATTAGGAACAATGTCAGAAGCACAACCAACGATCTACGACTACGTTGTTGTCGGAGGAGGCGTAGGTGCCGCTTACTTCGTCTCGTCCCTAGCCCCCAATCTCCTCCCTTCCACCTGCTTGGTGATCTCCTCTGACCCTGGTCGGTTAAGGCCCTATGAGAGGCCTGCAGTAACCAAGGGTTGCCTCGAACCCGACAAAGGTTTCCTCCGCGAGCCTTCGGGGGGCAACTTCCCGTACTGCACGAAGGGAGAGGGGGGAGAAGGGATGGATGCTGAATGGTATGAGAACAAGGAGGGGGTCACATACTTGGCCCAAACCAAAGCTGAGGGTGTAAGCTTCTCTGACAAGGTCGTTAGCCTCAGCGACGGTTCTACCGTCGGTTACAACACCCTCCTAATCGCCACCGGCGTCCGCGCCCGGGTTCTCGACTCCTGCTCTCTGTCCGGTTCTACTTGGGACGAGTGTCACTCCGGCGACATTGACGATCAGTTCCAACTTGTAGACGAGAGAAAGTATGGGTTCGGGTCGACACACGTTGTCAGGGACGTCGGGGACGCGATCAAGCTGGTCTCGGCCATGCGTAGGGTGGAAGACGACGATCAGAAGACCTGCTATGACCCGATTGTTGTGGTGGGGGGGGGGTTCATAGCCATGGAGACGGCTGCAGCTATCAGCATGCACAGCCCGGACAACCACGTCACGGTGGTCATGAACGGAGAGCACTTCCTGGAGGGAGTATTTACCAGGGAGATGAGCGAGTTTTACGAGAGGCATTTGAGTCAAAAGTTCGGTGTGAGGTGAGTGAGGAGGGTTAGGGTTATCGATCGATGACATCGTGGGAGGTGCTCGAGAGCCGTGTGGAAGTTTGTGCACGATTCTAACCCCTTTCGTCCCCCTTCGCTTTTCCTCAAGGTTCGCCCGCAACTTCCGTGTGACTAGTCTTTGGGATACCTCTTCAACGGGCGCCTTCTGCAGTCTTGACGGCCCGGCCATGGACCTCAAGAAGACCCGCGAGAGAGTCTTCGAAGCCGCTTCAGAGCAGTTCACGGAATGCAGGGGCGTCGTGCTTAGGGACACTAAAAACCCGGAGGACGACGATATTAGGCTACCAGCGAGGTGAGATCGGACGGAACGGGACTGCGGAACGAACTGCGGTATGACTTATTTTGTTTTCTTCACGTGCACACACACACATAGCCATGCAACTAACTCTCCTTCGCTCATCGCAGGTTCGTTGTCTTCGGGATCGGGTCCGAGCCCAACAGCTCGTGGCTAGGCGGTGGTGTATCGACTACTCCCTCCGGTTACATCAAGGTTAACTCAAACTGCCAGACAAGCGTGGAGGACGTTTACGCAATCGGGGACGTCTGCGTTATCGAAAAGGGGGGAACAGAGGGGGGAAAACTTGAGGCTACGGGGCACGTGGACGCGGCGAGGAAAATGGCGAAGCACGTGGCAAAGGTGGTTAGGGGGGAGTTCGTGGAGAGCGGGGGGATGGACCACGTGCCTTACTTCTACAGCAGGGTGCTGGAACTTAGCTGGAAGTTCTGGGGGAGCAGCGAGGCGGACGAGGTGGTAACGATCGGGCTGGTCGGTTCGGGGGAAGATGTCGAAGGGGTTGAGGGGAGTAGTTGCTGGGCTGGGTTCTACATTAGGGACGGGGTAATCGTGGGCGTTCTCATGAACGGGGGGGACGAAGAGCAGAACGCCAAGCTCGAGGGCGTAGTCAAGGCCGAGGCGAGGGTGATTAGCGGGAAGAAGCTGGGAAAGTGCGAGATAAACGACATCCTCAACGACCCCCACCTCCTTACTCCCCCCCCCCTTGGCTTGGGAGAGTTCCACGCAGAGACTGAGGAAGAGGAGGTCCGGGAAGCATTCGCTGTCTACGAGGACGAGGCTGGGAGTGGGCTGATGAGGAGCGAGGACTTGGAGGCCCTGATGAAGGCGCTGGGGGCTGACTGGGACAAGGAGGAGATGGCGGACACGCTGGGAGCGCTGGACGAGGAGGGGAAGGGGGTGGTTGACGTGGAGAGTTTCGTCGCTTGGTGGTGCAACTGAGGGGTGGAAAGGATTTCGGAGGTGGGGGGTGGGAGGTGGGGGGGGGAGGGGGGGCGTGGTGGCGTAAATTTGAATGGAATAAATAAATGTTCCTTAACACACAGCGATGTGCTTTATTATCACTGTCTGAGCTTCCCTTCCCCCCCGTAAATTTGAATGGAATAAATAAATGTTCCTTAACACCACAGCAATGTGCTTTATTATCACTGTCTGAGCTTCCATTCCCCCCCATCTTGGCTCCTTGCTTGCGGCACCTTCGCCTCCTCCTTCGTTCCATCCTTCCCTACACACAGCACACCAGAGAGAGAGAAGAAGAAGAGAGATATTACGATCTTGCAAAGTTCTTCTCAAAGTGCTGCTTAGCGTTCTTGATGTTAATAAGCGTAGCCGCGGTCTCTATCTCAGGGTCGCTCACAATGACCATGATGTAAGTGTTGGCGGTGAAGGCGTCGATGAAGGCTGAGAACTGGGAGTTCTGGACCTGGAGACCCTGGAACTGGGCTTGGGTCTTGCCGCAGGATAGCTTGAACTGCTTTACGATGTTGGAGATCTTCTCGAAACGGTGGGCGTCGAAGTTGTTGGACTCGGAGGTCTGGGAGGTGTGGGCTATTACGAGGAAGGTGGCGCGCTCGAAGAGGACGACCTCGTCGGCGTCGGAGATACGGCAGAAGTTGTCGAGCTGGGATTTTAGCAACTGGATGTTGGGGATGAGGTTAGTGACGATCTACGGGTGGGTTGGGGGGGGGGAGGGGGTGGGGAGGGGGTGGGGAGGGGGAGTTAGTATGGGTGTGCTGATGGCGCTGCAAACGTAATCCTTCTTCACGTTCTCTCAAAAACATGTAAAAAGGTAGTCTCCCCCAATTTTCGCCTCACCTCACTCCAGGCCTTGTAAAGCGTCTCGTCCCATATGCTCGTCGCGAAGCACTCCAGGCTGAGGCCCCTGCTGTGCGCCTCGATGATCCTCCTCCTGTCCTCGAATATCATGGCCCTCTCAGACTCGTGGACTAGGTCCATCTTGTGAACGAGGACGAAGATCCGGGCGTCTGGGGAGTTCTCCTCGATCGCCTCCAACACACCGGAGAAGTGGTCGAAGTCCTTCTCCGGGTCCTCGCTCTCGATGTCGAAGACGTAGATTAGTAGCTCAACGGATCGGAAGATGGTCTCGCGGTCCCTCTCAAAGTAGGACTCGTAGAAGGCGTCTTGCCCGCCGCAGTCCCAGAGGTTGAGGACGAGGTTCCCGAGGAAGCGGACGTGGTGGTGCTCGACGTCTAGGGTTGGGGAGAGGCGCATTGTGTCCCGGGCGAGGTAATTGGCGAATATTATGGAACGCATTGAGGTCTTAAGGGGGGGGGGAGGGAAGGTGGGGAGGGGAAGGGGGGGGTTAGCCAAGGGGGAGGTTAGTCACTACCGCTAGGTTAGCCAGTACCGCCACATTTCTCCATTACAATCATCTAGCACAATCATGGAGCACAATCATGGAGCACTTTCTCCTCTATCCCGTAGTTCTCACCTTTCCACTGTGTGCTTTCCCCATAAGGAGGACTTTCTTCTTCATTTTAATAACCCTAACTATATGATGATGCTATTTGGATGATATATATGTATATATGTACTGAAGAGTGTTTATAGGAGATGAAAATGGGAAGACCTTATCGAGACGTCGAGGGGGGAGGGGGAGGAATGTGGGACTTTAAGGGACTTATTATTGATGAGGATACTATATTATTTGTAAGAATGTTAGTATAGATAGAGGGATGGGTTGAAATATTGGCTAAGTGATAAATAGAGAGCTAAAAAGGGGGGTTTAGAGTGGCTCCTCCTTTCTCCCTTTTTTTCCTTTCCTTTCTTGCTCGAAAATGTTTTTCAATTCATCGTGTTAAAGAAGGTATTTTTTCTGACATTTTCGTTTGATTTCCGTGGAGCACATTGAGAGACGCAACACTTGCAAAATTAGTGGGAAATAAGTCGCCAAACTCTCTTTATTCATCTTTTATGGCTAACATTTTAAGACTGTTTCATTCCGTTGTTCGTAAAAATCTGGAGACAGTGCGGGAAGCTCTTTCTCTGCGCTACTGTTTAAAAAAAAATGTTTGTCGCCAGACCAGACTGAATTTGGAGCGAAGAAGAGCAAGAGAAGGAAGAAAAGAAAAGTGAAAGCACCAGAATTTTGCCCATTCCATTTAAAGCATGGTGTTGGCGAAATTCCTCCCTTTCCTCCTCGTTTTCCTACCAAGCGCCGTGTCATTTAGTCATACGTTCCAATTAGGTCGTGAAACGAACCGTGTAAATGTCAATTCAGTTCTTCCTCGCCAAGTCAGGGCCACCAGCATGACTTCTCTCCCCATTAGAAAGCATATTCCCAGTCTTTCCACCATCAGTCTCTCGTTACCTTCTAGAAGATTCTCAACTCCCACCTCCCTCCTCGTTTCTACTATGGACAGCTCAGTTTCTACAATGGACAGCTCAGTTTCCATCCCCTCCTCCCCCCCTCAAGCCTTCGACTGCGATGACGAGGCAAACTGCGTCGCCGTCGAACCCTGCGAGCCCTCAGGTTGCCGCACCTCCCTCGACGTCCGTATCCATAACGTGTGGTACAATCTTGACGGTTGGCGAAAGGCTCACCCGGCAGGCAGCCACTGGATAGACTGGTATGACGGGAGGGACGCGACTGAGGTCATGGACGCGTTCCATAGTAAGAAGGCGAGGGGGATGTACCAGCGGCTGCCGAAGACTGAGGAAACGACGGCGAGGATGCTGGAGGAGCAGGCTGAGCCTGACTCTCAGACAACTTTGAACTTTCGTGCCCTATTTAAACAGCTTGAGGACGACGGCTGGTGGGAGCGCGACGTCGGTCATGAATTGCGCCTTCTTTCCATATGGGCTTCGTGTTTCTTCGGCTCCGCTTTCCTTGCCCACTCGGACCTGGCGGGATCGTGGAGCCTCTCCACCTTCCTGCTCTCCCTCTTCTTCACACAGTCCGGCTGGCTCGGGCACGACTACGTCCACGGTAAGGACCCTTGGTCCGACCGCCTCCGCCAGCTAACCACCGCCTTCGCCGGCCTCGGTGTAACCTGGTGGTCAGACAAGCACAACAAGCACCACGCTCTAACCAACGAGATCGGCGTTGACGAGGACATCGCGACTGACCCCTTCCTATACACGTGGGCGCCGGACCCGGAGCATGACAGCCCGCTGAGGAAGATACAACACCTTATTTTCTACGTACCGTTCAGCGCGCTGTTCGCGCTATGGAGGGTTGACACAATGAGCGTTGCAGTGGACGCGGTGGAGGACAAAAGACCGGGGGCGAAAAAGGTAAGGGGGTGGGGGTAGTTGTGTGACGACTCAGCGTGTGGGGTTTTGTTTTGTTCCTGTGAAATAGTATTACCTCTCCACTTGCCCCCCCCCCCCCCCCCATTCGAGTCCACCCCCACCAACACCCACCCACGCCCACTTAGGAACTTTTCATCCTCATGGGTCACTACGCCGTTATGCTGAGCGTGTTCCCCCTCTCCATCTTCCTTCCCTCCATCCTCCTCTCCGGCCTTATGTCCGCCCTAATCGTTACCCCAACCCACCAGTCTGAAGAGATGTTCGAGGACTACCAAGCGCAGTGGGTCGAGGCGCAGTTCAGGAGCACTAGGAGCGCCAAGACGACAAACCCGTTCTCGGAGTGGATATGGGGGGGTATGCAGTACCAGCTCGAGGTAAGGACTTACGGGGGGGGGGGAGGGGAGAGGTGAGGGAGCAAGAGAGCGACACTGAGACTAACCCACCCATACATCGGCTCGTCGCCCACGCTATTCCCCCGCCCACACATAACCCCAACCCCAGCATCACCTCTTCCCCACCATGCCTCGTAGCCAATACCCCAAGCTCAAACCAATCCTTGAGAAGTTCGCATCCGAAAATAACATCCCAGGTGGTTACCGTGAATCAGGGGAGTTTGACATCCTCAAGATGAACTGGGAGCTCTACAGGGACGTAGCCAATGCGGAGCCTGAGGTAGGGGCGCCGTACAGCAGGGGACACGGACAGTTGGGGGCCATTATCAGCGCCAACAGCCCGGCTGCCAAGGCTGTGTGAAGGGGGGGGGGGTAATGTGGTAAAGAGACTGATTTTTGTATCGCCGATTGTAGTTGGTTTTATTTAAGCTTTAGTCTTCTTAAGGGGGACTTTCTGCGGCGGGAAACGGTGCGGTAAGCGTAGTCGACACCAGGTAGGCTGTGAATATGTGAATTACCAATCCACTCGATTTTTCGTGACCAGGTGACATTCTTGTCAATACAGTTTATATACATACATATCCTATTTTATGTATGTAGATCACAATTACATATTTAAATATTAAATGGAATCAGTTATGAAAATTTGATTATATCTGTGACAATATTTTGAATATTCATACATCAATATTTATGTAATAGATTTTACATAGTAATTAAAATCAATTCACTATTCAAAAAATTTATCTGAAACCTTTGAAATTTTATTTTCAACTATATTTCGAGATTCAATTTGCGATACATTAATATACCATATTAAATTTTTAATTTGATACAGTAGTATATAATAGATTTTTGAAGTCTCAGTTAATCAATTTCATTTTGCCGATTTTTGTCAATTAAGGTTTATCACTGTTCGCTCTGATTAGCTTGTACAAATAAGACGAAAAGCCGTCTAGGCATATCACCAGAAACTTTCCTTTCCTCGAGCCTCTTCCAATCTCCCTCCACGCCTTCCATTATTGATAACCTTTCGCCATTTTGTCGAGGCTATCTTTTCGATGTTGAAAAACACAATCACTCTTCTTTCTAAAGTCCCCGCTTCTCTCACTCCTCAACCGCACACACTTTGTGGATTTTTGGCGGGTTTACATAGCCATGGACCTGATGCTTCATTCAAATCCTTTGATGATGCTTATGAGGTGAGTTCAGATGGAGCGACTTGGACAAGTAGATGTTCGCAAATTGAATCGAAGTACAAAAGCAAACATTAACCTTCCTATCGCTCTTCTCCCGTTCCTTCTCCGCTCGTCTTAGGCTGTGATCAAGGTTCCCTTGGACTCCTTGAATGAGTTTGAGGAGGAGGTGAGATTGAGGCGAGGTCTGCACACCACAACCTCGCGGCCTCGTGAATGTCCGCATCACTCCTCTTGAATTAAGATGGGACAGAGCGCCACGACGAAATAATACTAACATATTAATATCACCATCATTTCCACGACCTCCTCCAACCCTCGCAGATCTGGAAGGCACAATCGCGGCGTTTCATTTACGGTAATCGAAACCTATCGGTTGTTGATACTGTTGAAGATGCCACTGACCCACAATCCTTGGCTATTCGACAATTGATCATCAATGAGCGACCCAACTTGGTTCAAACGGCCATAAATGTGGCCAGCATCAGTGCCCCTTACGTCGCAACCTCTCCAAACCCTTCACCCCTGACTCAGGGTCACTTTGGAGGGCTCGCAATTGCGTTGCCTATGTTTGAGGCGTCCTCCCCCCCCTCCTCCTCCCCCCCTCGGGTTCACATAATTGGCGCCGGTGGCTGCTCCCTCCCAACCACTTTATCCTTCTTTACATCCCATGTGACGGCCGTTGAACCAGACCAATCCATTGTTGAAGTGGCAAAAAAGTATTTCGGAGCTGATTCAGGTGAGAGCTTAGCGACTAAATCACTAACTTATACGCAATCTTCTTGCTCACTTTGCTCTTCACTCATCACGTGCAGAACTATTTTCTCTCGTCAATATGGACGGCTCTTCCTACCTCTCCTCCCTTAAAGAGGACGACATTGATGTTCTGATAATTGATGCTGACGACGGCTCTGCCCCTCCCCTTTCCATGCGAGGTGAGAATGGAATCGGACTGAAAGAGCACGGTCGCCAACTTTCACTCACAACACCACTAACGCCACTTGTCTCCAACAGACCACTCCTTCTACACCGCCCTTCTCCCTTCCCTTTCCCCCTCTGCCGTCATCGCCATCAATGCAATAGATTCTCCAGCCTCAGTCGCTTCCCTTTCCGCCACAATTTCCTCCTCACTCCCTTCTCACACCGTCACAATCGTGCCACCTCCCCCGGCCGCCGACACTGACGACCGGCACGTCCTCCTCTTTGCCTGTCCATATGATTTTCATCCTTCCCTTCCTTCTTTCCTTTCGTATTTTGCTCAGCACGAGGGCCTCGTAGACTCCCCTTCCGCCTGGCTAAAATCACTAGAAGCTTCATTTTCATCATAAGCAAACGCTCTGTTCTTAACCCTTAGCCCCCCCCCTCTCCCCTTACCACCTCCCTAACACCAAAAGTCCTTTAATACCTCCCTGTCCCTCTTGACCCTGTCCAACCTGAGCCTTCCACCCTCCACGGCCTGATCCAGCCTCCTCTTTGCCCCGCCAACGTCCTTGTCTTCAAAGTAGGCGACAACACCCTCAATCTCCTTGACTCCCCTGCAGCACATGAACACGACAGCCCCCCATATAGGCCCCGTGAAGGTCTCCTTCAGCCTCTCAAAGTTCTCCTTAAAGTACTCGAACGCCATCTCCCCCTTGCCACCTCCTCCCAAGGTGCTTAGAGGGTACACGGCGTCCTGCTTCTTCACCTCCCCACTCCAGAGCGCCCACTCGATCGTATCCCTCCAGATCCCGCCCCCCTTACAGGCGCCCATGGCCATCATCAGGTTACGCTGCTCCTCTGGGAACGAAGTTTTTAGGTAAAGCGCCCTCATCTTTGGCATGACGGAGTCTTCGTCCTTGCTAACTGCCAACTTGTACACGACCTTCCTGATGTCTGCCGCGATCTCCTTCCCTCCCGCATAATACTCGTTGAAGAGCCTCAGGGCCTCCTTCTTCACCCCCTCGTCCCCGGAGGCGGCCATGGCGCTCAACAGGACCCCCCTCATGCTGCCCTTATTCGCCTTCTCCGCCTCCTTCTTCTCCCACCCGATCATCTCCCACTGCTTCCCCACCACGCTCTTCACGAACTTCTTGTAATCGTCCTCGAACTCCTCTCCCTTGTACACCCCCGCAAGCTCTATCAGCCTCTCGCAGACCTCCTGCCACACCACGAACTCGTCTTCCGCCTCGATTCCCCCCATATCCTTGACAAAGTCGAGCGCCACGCTGACTGGCTGATAACCGCCCTTGGCCATTGCGAAGACGTCACTCACGAGGCCCAGTCTGTCAGTGTTGCTCATACCCCCTACCCCCATCCTCCCCGCCAGCGTAGCCCACATATCCTCTGCGTAGTTAACCCTATAGAACCCCACCTGCCCCTTGTTGAGCTTCGCCCCCTTCCCGGAGGAGATCTTCTTCGCTACCTTGTCGTCCTCCCCAACCCCCATAACCATGGCCTCCCCGTCCTCGAAGACGATGGGGATCTTCCACTTGGACTCCGCAGGCGCCTTGCCCATCCTCCCCCCTGCCCTGAATTTCTCTTGCGTTACCTTACCGTCCTTCCCAACGCAGATGACGGGGAATCCCATGACCTTGGTCCACATCTCCATCATCCTAACTACGTCCTTCCCCGAGTGTTCCCCTAGGGTCCCCCACAGGTCCGATGACTTTGCGTTCTTGAAGCCGAACTTGGATAGGTACTTTCTGATGCCTTCCATGAAGACATCCTCTCCTAGCCAGTTCGCTAGCATCCTGATAAGGCTCGCCCCCTTGGCGTAACTAATGGAGTCGAAGATGGAGTTGATCTCGTCCGGGTGGTTGACGTCCACCTCGATCGGGTGGCTGTTGTCCATGGCGTCGAGGCCTAGCGCAAGGACGAACACCCCCCCGACGAACTCGTCCCAGATACCCCATTCGGGGAAGAGGTTGTCCACGGCGATGAACTCCATGTAGCGGGCGAAGCCCTCGTTGAGGAAAAGGGCGTTCCACCACTCCATCGTAGTGAGGTTACCAAACCACTGGTGCGCTAGCTGCGGGGGGGTTTGGGGGGAGCGTTTGCGAAGCGTTTGCGTTAGGCGTCTGTAAATTTTCGCTCAGAATAAAATCTCTCTCGGGGTTCCCCCCTGTCTGTTCCCTTACGGCTTGTTCCCCCCTCTCACCTCGTGGCAAACGGTCCTAGCAATCCCCTTCCTCATCTCTAGGCTAGTCCCAGTGTCGGTTAGGATCTTGGCCTCCCTGTACGTTACGCATCCCCAGTTCTCCATCGCCCCCGCCGCAAAGTCCGGGATCGCCAATAGGTCAGATTTCGTAAGTGGGTACTTGACCCCGTACGTGGCCTCGAGGAAGTCTAGGGCACGGCCAGCGGTGTCGAGACAGAAGACGCCCTGGGAACCCTTGCCAGGAACGGTGTAGACGGAGGTCTGGATGGAGGTCTTGGGGGAAGTCGCGGAGACGACGTCGAACTCACCAATAACGAGAGCTGCAAGGTAAGTGGACATCTTGGGGGTTGTCTCGAAGATGTATTTCCTCCACTTCGAGGAACCCAGGAGGTAGGTGGAGGTGGAGGAGACAGGAGTGTTGGAGATGGCGACAGCCTCAAAGCCGGGGGTTTGGGGGATGCTGCAGGTCAACTGGAAGGTAGCTTTCATGGCAGGCTGGGCAAGTGGGGGGTGATGAGTTAAATGGTGGGTGCGAGGCAAAGGGGACTGCTCCGTCGACCAGTGCTCTGTCGAGCAGGGGCTTGGTCGCCTAAAAGGGACTGCAGTCGCCAAATAGCCTCCCCCCCGCCTTTTGCCCCACTTCTCACCTCGTCCCAGCACGGGAAAGCGCGCCTAGCGTCAGTGGCCTCGAATTGTGTGCAGGCCATGGTTTTAACCTCCCCGTCAAGACCTTTGTAAGTGCTCCTGTAGAGGCCTCTCATCTGGTCGTTCAGGTTTCCCTCGAACATAATGTCCAGCACTGCGCCGGAACCGGATGGGAGGACTGAGGGAAAGACAATTGTACAGGTCTCGTTAGTCTTCGAAAAATTTAATGATACAGCATCCATAGACACGCCATTTGCGTCGGAGAGGGTCGCACTTGAGATATTGAGTTCAAGACAATGTAAAGTGACAGAGTTTCCTACTTTCTGAGAGGCATAATTCCCTCCACTATCACCGTCGATAGAATCACCGTTGATAGATAGAGATATTGTAGCCTTGCCATGGAAGGAGTATGGGGCGCTGAGATTTATCTGAGAGTACGTCAGAGCATAGTGCGTGGGTATTATTGAGGTAGGGAGGCGACAAGACATCAACGCGAAGAAGAAAGAAGAAGAAATTGGTTTTGAGAGCAGACGGATTGGGCTCAGGCCCAGATGAGATAGATTGTGTTTCAGGTTATGGGGGAGGTTGATATTGGCGTTTAAGCTTTAAATTTCGCGCAGCGGTATTATTATACGTATGATACGGAATTATCGAAAAATAAAATAAAATTACGTACACCTTCATATAAAATCTGATCTCAATAATTTGATTTGTCAGCAAAACGGCTTTTTTTACGGCGATTTTTACGCTCCTTACCATTGCAGCGTTGTTGTTAGGACAGCTGTATGCAAAAATTCTACTTACGAACCGTTTTTCTCGCCCTAAAATTGACAGGACATCTCAAACGGCAAACAATGGGCACAACCATGGATCATGACCAAGGAAGATTGAGTAAACGTCCAAATGGGGTATTATAGTCGGTCGAACACCCCTTCTCCCCATTCGAACACCCCTTCTCCCCACCGGACTTACCAGATATGCGGTTTTAAAAGGTCGAGAGAGCGCTAGAGTAGAATAATCAGGATTCTCAACCACCTCCCCCCATCGCTGGAGGGGGTTTGATGGTGGATTTTTGGCCTACCTTATTAATAAAGGAGAATGCTTTATGTGCAATCTTGTGTGAAGCGCTCGTGCCCATACTAACCTCCTTATTGCATTCTACTTTATAAACTGCTGACCC
>BRYA01000504.1:494-16469 GCA_030267965.1 Triparma columacea
GTCAGAAAACATACAGTATTATACTTGTTTATTGCAATCGACTATCGTTACCGCCTCCATCAAACAAGCATCGGGAATAGTTACTGCTACAGTAATCTCTGGGTAATAAGCAACAGAGCCCGTTTCGCTGAAGGCTCAATTAAAGCAACGAAACTCAAGCAACAGTCTGTAAAAAGCGAAGGTTCAAACATTATTTTCAACCCTTTTCAAAACTACAAAAGTGGAACCAGATCTACTGGGGCGAGGTCGACGTGAACGGCGAGGTCGACGTGAACGGCGATGTCATCAATGGCGATGATAGCGCGAGCAAAAATGAGAGTGTCTAAATTAATAAAGCGGCATTACGACCAAAATCCACATGTATCTTTTTGTTTCTTCTTTTTCGCGTCCCCCCAACCTCACTGCCCCATCTAATCTACCCCTTGACGAAGTTCCCCTGCTCATCAGTCGTCCATCTCCAAAACGCCCTCCTCTCCCCCGCCTTTTTCCCTTCCCCCATGGGTACAAGTTCGAAGTCTATGGCGAGGTCGCGGAGGGAGCTCCACCCGGCGTCCCTCAAGTCCCCCCCGGCCCCCCTGTTCTCGCCAGTCACGAAGGAGAGAACGGGGGGGAGATTGGAAGGATTCGAGAGGTTGAGGAGGCGGGGGTATATAATGTGTTTTTATTCGTGTTGTTTTACATGTATATTCTTTAAATTTCAAGTCCAATCCCATTTCACCTCATCAAAAACCAAAAACCCACCACCACCCCCCCCACATACTCCCCCCACACACACACTCCCCTTCACCCCCCATGGGTACATCCTCGTCCAAATCATCCCCCCCTTCCCCTTCTGAAGAGGTAGACTTTGCTGAACAGCCTCTCCCTCCCCCTCCCCCTCCTCGGTCTTCCTCTTCTGCTGCTCAAAACCCCCACCAAAACCCGCACTCGATGTCGTATTACTCCATGGCAAAACAGGGCTACACTGAGTTAGTATCTGCCATAATAAGGCCTCCAAGGTCACAATATACTGTGGAGGACCTGGGACCTCCCTCGTTCCGATTTGCAGGCCAGGTGAGGATTCTTGTGGTGGTCGAACGCGGACGTTGTGGGCTGCAGTGGGTCGATATTTCAGAGATGCATTTACCCGGTGCCTTTTTCGACGGCACGGTCCCCCCAATCACTTAATTTTTCGTCATTGTCTCACCCTTATCTTATCCTCTCTCTCCCTCAGACCTTCACCCGCACTGATTTCCGTCTCGACACGACTAGGGGCATGGGTTTGGAGTGCAGCCACTGGGAGCCGGTCATTAGGAAGATTGAGCAGATACCGTGCGTGATTTACATGCACGGGAATAGCAGTAGTAGAGTTGAGGTGAGTGTTGTTTGAGAATTTGTGTACGAGCGAAACGAAGCGTGAGGGGTGACAAGTGAAAGATCATGGCGAGAAGGATCGAATTGTAATTACGGTACTGAAGCTCCTTGACAGTATAAATGCACCTCGACGGCATAAACACACCCTCCCTACGTTACCCTCCCTACGTTTCTCCCCCTCCATCCTTCCCGCGGCTCGCTTCGCTCGCCGCCTGCTTGCTCACCTCTCGCCCCCCCGCAGGCCCTCGGGTGCCTGAGCTACTTGCTGTCGTTGGGCGTCAGTGTTTTCGCTTTCGACTTTGCAGGCTCTGGCATGTCGGATGGTGAATATGTGAGCCTCGGTTGGTATGAGCGTGAGGTGAGAGAATAGAGAGAAAGAGCAAGAGGAGAAGCGTAGCGGAGGCGCAAGTAAAGAGTGTAATGATATGCGACGTGCATTTCGGAGACACGCGCAAGGATATAACGCCAGTAAGAGCGAAATGGCTGCTAAACGACCATACTGAGGAACAAACACATGACTCTTTCACATGGTACTCATTCACGTTCCAGCGACTAGTTAGCTTCGCTCGTCCCCACTAACTCGACCCTCTCCTGTGGCTCGCTTCACTCGCCTCGCCTCGCCTCACTCGCCTCCCGCAGGATCTTGCCGAGGTCATCAATCACCTCCGTGCTACCAACGTCGTCTCCCTCGTTGCCCTCTGGGGTCGGTCCATGGGCGCTGCGACAGCCCTCATGCACGGTCAGCGTGATCCCTCGATAGGTGAGATTTGAGGATTTGAGGAGAATCGTGCGAAGATGATGGGAAATCGTAGTCGAATCGTGCGAAGGTGAAGGGAAATCGTAGAATCGTGCGAAGATGAAGAGAATCGTAGTCGAATCGTGCGAAGATGAAGGGAAACTGTAGTCAAATCGTGCGAAGATGAAGGGAAATCGTAGTCGAGTCCAGGTCATCATAGTCCAGGTCACTACACATACAACCCTCCCACTAACACACACACACACACCAACTCCGCCCACCTTCTTCCCCTCCATCCTTCCCGCGGCTCGCTTCGCTCGCCGCCGCCTCCGCAGCCTGTATGATTTGCGATTCCCCCTTCACGTCGCTGACTACTCTGGCATCTGAGATGGTTGAGCGCGGTCGTTCTCAGGGCCTCTGGGCTCCAAACATGATTGTGTCGGTCGTGCTTAAGATGATCTCTACTTCTGTGAAGAAGAAGGTGCGGCTCGCCTCGGACGATCGCCATGCCACGCCATACCATGCTAACTCTATTTCAAACCCAAACCGCCTCCCCCACCAGGCTAATTTTAAGGTCGACGATATCAACCCTCTCAAGCATGTCGGTCAGTCCTTCATCCCCTGCCTGTTCATTGCTGGGGAGGACGATAATTTCATCCCTCCTTCCCATTCCCAGGCGCTCCACGCAGCTTACGCCGGCGATAAGAACATCATAATAGTAGGTGAGAGTGCGAAAAATGGAGGCTACATGATCACTTTCTTGAAGCTGCTCGCGTCGCTCCACGATCGCTCCACAATCACTTTCTTGAAGCTCACTTACTCACAAACTCAACCCTTTCCGTGCGTCTCGCTTCGCTCGCCACCCACCCACAGATGGCGATCACAATTCTCCCCGTCCTAGGTTCATGTTTGACTCCGCCTGTGTTTTCCTCTCCAACTGCCTCATGCTTGACCCTGCCGTGTCTGGCCTTCCAATCGAGGTGAGAGTGCCCAATCCCGATGAGCAAAATGTGACTAATCAATCTAAATGTTTTTGCGCTGCTCGCTTCGCTCACCTGTCGCTTCGCTCACTTCTCGCTTCGCTCGCCCCCCTTTCCAGGACGACATGAACCTCTCCTACCCACCCTGGTACCTTCCTGGTCGAACGACAATGAAGGACTTCTTTGGCTCCGTCTTTGGGTCTGGAGGCAACGCACCGAATCCCAAGCCCCCTACGCCATCAATTAATTCGCCGACCATTTCTTCCCAACCCCCCAAAGACGGTGCTGGCGAAATACTCTTTGCCGATATTCCCACGCCACCGCCTCCTCCCCTCCCTTCCATGACCACCATCGCGGATCTCCCCCCTGACCCACCATTGAGCGCATTAGGATTCAACGAGCAGGTGAGAATGGACAGGAAGCAAGCACTTTAAGTTTAAACCCTAATAACTCAAACCTCTGCCCAGAACATTGGGATGACCGCCGAGCGCCAGCAGAATATCCAAGACTCTGTCGTCAAGATGCTGTCCGGCAAGACTTCTGCGCCTCCTGCCGGCAAAACTTCTGCCCCTCCTACCAACAAATCTTCTGCCCCTGCTGCGCCTATCCAAGACGCTGTTTTCTTCGGTACGGACATCACAGAAGCAAACCCTAACCCAGCAGAGAAAAAGCCAAAGGCGAAAGCCCCGGCTCAGACAGCGAATGCTCCCCCCTCCGCTCCCGTGCCTTCTCTTTCTCGTGTCCCCACCCCTGCCCCTCTAGCTTCGAGCCTCGCTGACTCCTCTCCTCCAGCCCAACCCGCATCCTCTAATCAACAAAAGACTTGATTTGTATTGTAAGAAATGATTGTACTACGTAACCCTCACCATAGTTGTCGCCTCAATCTCTCCGAACTTAGAACACAGGCTCCTCCCCTCCTCCCCCCCCTCCACCCCCACACTCCCCTCCACCCCCACACTCCCCTCCACCCCCCACAATCCCCTCCAGCAAAACGACAACT
Organism: Triparma columacea; assembly: GCA_030267965.1. Taxonomy (NCBI): domain Eukaryota; class Bolidophyceae; order Parmales; family Triparmaceae; genus Triparma; species Triparma columacea. The sequence goes on from BRYA01000504.1 coordinate 4,564, forward strand.
CCACCCATCCATCCTGCGACTCGCTTCGCTCGCCGCCCTCTCCTCCAGCCCCACCCGCATCATCTAATCAACAAAAGACTTGATTTGTATTGTAAGAAATGATTGTATTGTAGCCCACCCACCATAGTTGTCGCTTCAATCTCCGACCTTAGAACACAGGCTACCCCCCTCCTCCCTTAGAACACAGGCTCCCCCCCTCCTCCCCCCCCTCCTCCCCTTGCCGACCTAAGTTGACCCTCAAGGGCCTGAATAGTGTTCATAATGCTGTTAATGTTCTCCTGCTCCCCAAGCCCTCCCCCCAAGCCACCACCTCCCATCCCCTCCCCCCCACCCCCCCCACCCTCCTTTCCCCTCTCCAACCTCTCCACTCTCCCCTCGAGCTTCGCCATTCTCTCCTTCCCCTCCCCAACTCCCTCCCTGACCTCCTTCGCCACAGTCACAAGGACGCTGCTGATCTTCTTCACAGGTAGTCCCCCCCCCCCACCTCCGTTTTTGTAGAGGTCCTCGATGTGGCCCTTGAGGTCGCCGACTTGCTTCTTCACGAGACTTCTGATTTCAGCCATCTCCTTCGCTACGGTCTTTTTGTTCGCCTTGTTATGCAAAGCGTCTGCGACGCTCTGCTTATTGGCTTTCCCCTCCAATGTGCTCTTGACGAATGCCCCGTCGCATTTGAACGCTAGTTCCGACCTTATCCTTCCAACATCGGCCATCAAGGCCATTGTCGTGGCCGAGTCGATGGTGTTGCTGTGGCCTGTCTTGCTGACCTTGCCGCCCTTGCCGAAAAGGTGTTTGTCCACTAAGTCAGCGAGATTGTCTATGGGGGTGAGGGGTGGAGGGTGAGTGGGGGGGGCGAATAATAAGGAGAACGATCGAAAGGAAAGAGTCAAATGAAACGACGAAAGAGTCAAATGAAACGATCGAAAGAGTCAAATGAAACGATCGAAAGAGTCAAGCAAATAAAGCGATCAAAAGAGCAAAACGACAACTCCGCCCATCCTTCCTGCGACTCGCTTCGCTCGCCGCCCCCCACACTCCCCTTCATCCTTCCTGCGGCTCGCTTCGCTCACCGCTCTCGCTTCGCTCGCCGCCCAACTCACCCACTCTCTTACTGCAACCTAACATTCCACTCTCTACACACACGACCTTCCTGGCCATCTCCTCCATCACACCGTTCACGACTTTCCCGCTGCTGTGAACGGCCTGTGTCTCGAGTTCTGCCAACCGCTTCTCAAAGTTGGCAGCCTGGAGCCTGGATGCAGCCTCAACATTGTAAAGCTTTGCCTCAAGACCCTCGACCTGGGCCTTCAAGTCTTTTATCTGAGACTCGTAGAGCTCCCTCTCTAGGCTGATCTTGCTCTCCAGAAGCTTCCCCATGGCAACAACATCTTTCCCCTGTGCTCCTGCTGAGGCATCGACAGCAGTTTTTAAGGCCTCCAGGGTAGTTTCGAGGTATGACGAATGTTTGTAAACGTGTAAAAACGAGTGACGAAGCAAAGGTTGGATATTCAACCACGAGTTCCTGCGTTTGGGGGGAGTGTTAGATGTGACAGTTGCCTTTCCTCTCGAGGGTCAAGGGGAGGGGGGTGAATTTTATCTTGGAATTCGGTCGACATCGCGTGACAATCAGTGCAGTGTACTCACGTCCCAGAAGTTAGGGAGGGGACGTCCAACGAGGAATGGAGAGGCGGGGCTGATGGTGGCATTCTCTTAGCAACGGTTAATTTTGTCAAGCAAAGAAAAAAAGGAAAATAAATGAGGAAAACTAAGAAAGATTTGAGCGGAATCAACGTTGTTGTTAGCTGGGCTCGACTTCTCCTTGACATGTTTGTATTGAGAAACGGCTTTGTAATTGTCGCACTCTCGCTCGCCCACTAAGACAAGCCTTTCCTCACTCCCTTTCCTCACTCCCTCTCCACTTTCACATTAAATGTACCCTTCTTCCCCCCCTTGATCCAGACGCACTCCCACTCCCCAACCCCCTTAATCCCCCCTTTATCCACCACCTCAACCTTCCCTTCACAGAGGATTCCCTTAACCTCCTCACTCACACCGTCCTTCAACATCTTCATGATGTCCTTCACACTGACACTACCAAAGAGCTTCCCGTCCTCTCCCGCCTTTCTCTTAATCTGCAGTACCGTTCCCTCCACCACCCCAATCGCCTTGCTCACCAGTTCCCTCTCCTCCCTCTCCCTCTCCTTACTTTCCTGCTCCATGACCTTGACCTCATCATCCGTGACCTTGACGCCCCAATTCTTTTTCACGATAACGTTCGAGTAATACGCTGGCGCAACGTGAACGACTTGATTTTGGTTCCCGGTGCCCGGGATTGTGCGGAGGAGACGGACCTGGACCTTGCTGCCAGTCTTCTTACTGGGCTTTGGGGCCTTTGCGAAAAGCGAAAATGTGGTCTGAATTGAGGAAGCCTTTGAGAGAGATGTAGGAGAAGGGGGGAGGATAAAGCTGAGCGTGGGTCGTGTGAGATGTATATGTGAGTGCATCTCCAAAATGTGTAGTTCATTGCTGATGTTTGATCCATCACCGACTTCACTCCTGGTGCAAGTCCCAAAAAAAAGTTTAAGACCCACTCATTCTTGATAAAAATCCTGTATTGTACGTACCCTTGGCAAATGGAAACCGCAGCAAAAGACAAAAGACACAAAATGTCACCAAATCTCATTATTTGTTTGACCAAAATTGCAATTTGGCTTCACCTCCACATCAACTTCACTCCAAACCCATGATTACTTTAACCTCACGCTTCATTCCACTCCTCCTCCTCCTCCTACCGACCTTTACATTCCAATTCCATGTCCCGACCATACATCTTGCCCCTTTAAGCTCTCACAGTACAAGATTAGCACTAGCATCCTCTTCATCCTCCTCTTCATCCTCCTCTCCTACGCCTTTAAATCCTTTAGCGACAATTGAGGGAGCAAGTAAATACCTAAAGGGCTACGATGATGCCCTGCAGAAGAGCGAGGACCCTAGGGATTGGAGGGAGTTCATGAAGACTGGAGAGTGGGATAGGGAGAAGGTGAGAGAACAGGTTCCCTGATTCACTCTCGCCGCTGCGCTCCTCCCTCACCCCTACCTCCCTTCCCCCCTCACCCTAGTTACGGACAAGCATACTAACTTTGGCATCATCGGCCGATCGTACCCTTCTCGGTTTCTGTGCGGGATCCCCAGAGTCAGCGCTAGAGGCTCTCAAATCGTGGATTCCCTCTCTGGGTCTGCCGAAAGGTTTGCTCATGGGTTTGGATTTAGGCGGCCAGCCCGTGGACACGTCAAGCTGGACTGGCGCTTACATCAAATACAACACAGGGGGAGCGACGACGTTCGAGGATATACGCGCGTCCAAGATAGGGTTCGCGTCACTGTGGAAGCCGGGGGATGCTTTGATTGAGGAATACGCAGGGGATTATAGGGGCGTTTACTTCACGCCTGAGCTAGGAGATGATGTATTCAGACAGTACGGTGTGCTACCGGAGGACCTTTGGTTGAATGATTAGATAGATACTGTGGCTACTCATTAAAAAAGTTTATTGTATTCCGCGGTGATTACAGGGGCGTTTACTTCACGCCTGAGCTCGGAGATGATTAGATACTATGGCCACTCGCTCGGAGATTATGTATTCAGACAGTACGGTGTGCAAAAGGGATCTTTGGTTGAATGATTAGATACTGTAGATACTGTGGCCACTAATAAAAAATAGTTTATTGTACCACATCCTGATTTCAAACCCATTTGTTAACTAACCCCCTTGGAAACCCCTCTTCTAAACCCCACTTGTAAACTCACCCCACCAACCCCGAAGATGAAGGGAAATCGTAGTCCAGGTCATCATAGTCCAGGTCACTACACATACAACCCTCCCACTAACACACACACACACACCAACTCCGCCCACCTTCTTCCCCTCCATCCTCATCCCGCAGCTCGCTTCGCTCGCCGCCCCCCACTTCTTCCCCTCATCCTTCCCGCGGCTCGCTTCGCTCGCCGCCGCTTCGCTCGCCGCCCCCATCAGAACTTCCCGTCTAACTCTAGCACGTAGGAATACACTGCGATCCAATGGAAAATGGAGCCGGCCATGACAAAGCAGTGCCAAATGGAGTGATCGAGGTTGTTGTTGCGGACGAAAAAGGGGACCCCACAGGTGTAGCCTAGACCGCCGAGGATGAGGAGGGTGATTGCGTTGGGGGGGAGGCGCTCTGAGAGTTGCGGGAGGCAGCTCATAGCCGACCAGCCCATTGCAAGGTACATGGTGAGGGAGAACTTGGACTTATGCTTCCAGTTGATTGCAAACGCCTCCGTCATGACTCCGCAGAAGCAGCATAGCCACAGGAAGGCCAGCATGTACACGCCGAAGATCGGCTTGTCCGCGAAGGTGATGCCTAAGAAAGGGGTGTAACTCCCGGCGATGAGGATGTAGATAGCGGAGTGGTCGAGGATGGAGAATATATACTTGGTGTTCTTGAGCGCGAAGAAAGAGTGGTACAGCGTACTTGCGATGTACAGGCAAAGAAGGCTGCAACTGTACATGCGGCAGCAACGTTGCGCCAAAAAGCTGTAGGCCGTTGACTTCCTGCTCAAGGTAACGGCGCCTATCAGACAAAGGATGATGCCAACTCCGTGGGTCACGGCGTTCATAACCTCTTGCAAAATCATGTTGGCCTCAATGTCGATAATCATGCTCCCTCCCCCCCTCTCCTTCCTATCCGCCAGGTTTTGGGCCAGCCTGGTGATGCCCTGGTGCCCGATAGCATTGACCGAGAGGTTGATGTCGGCAAGCTTGTCGTTCTGAAAAGAGTTCGACGAGCGGTGTAGTGTGAGAACGTAAATATCACACGATGTGCCCGGTAATGCTCGAAATATTGTCGTCACAGTGCTTTCCTTCTATTCTGTATTTGATTTTCCATTCTCACCTCCTTGCAACCAACAACGAGTTCCCCAAAGGCCTCGGCTCCCACAGCGCCGATGTAACAACCTCGCATGGAAACGCTGGTCACGTTGAGGGCGCCGCAAAGGCCGCGTGCAATTTCCGTAGCGCCCACCTTGCCGACCTTGTTCCAATCCAAGCGCAACTCTTCTAAATTCCTCCAATCTTGCAAGCACTGCAGGGGGGGGGGGCGATATTAGTCAGTGAAAGTCATAATGTGGATGAAATTGTCGCAACATGTCTCCTCCTTCATTCCTCCCTCCTCGAAAGTTATAATGTGGATGAATTGTCGCAACATGTCTCCTCCTTCATTCCTCCCTCCTCCCTCCTCGCTCTTCCTCACCTTCCCCACCGCGACCCCGCCACTGCTCCTCACGCCCTTGACGTTGAGAGTCGGGAGCCTTCCTGCTCTGCTGCAGTGGCTGAGATCGAGCCTCTTGATAAAATTGAGGGTGGTGTTCTTGAAGGAATTGATTGTCTCCGAGAGGGCAAGCATGTCACGGTCATGGAAGGGGGGAGTCGGGCGGAGGTACATGAGGGTGAAGCGGAAGCAGCTATTGAATGAATGGGTTGGGGTGAGTTGGAGCGCGATAAATTGAGGGTGGGAGGTTAGGTTGGGTCGCCAGTGTTGCGCATGCCCCACACTGGTGACTTCTTTACCACCCTTTTTCCTCTCTCACCTCAAGACTCCAGGGTTAGGCCTCGTGCCGTAGAAACGACAGACATCTAAGTAGTGCTGGAGTGGCTGGAGGGATACATCGGAGAGGTCCACCAAAGCTCTCATGGAACCAGGAGGGAGAGGCAATGATGGAGCTGAAAGTGTGGGATCGCAGTCAAGGCAGACCAGGGACCCGAGGTAGGACATGCCACGAAGGTGCGGAGACTGCCGAAACATCGATGTGCCGCTTCGCCTGCCGCTTCGCCCCCTTTGTAAACCAGGTGATGACTGGGTTGATGATTGGGTAATGGAAGTCGAGAGGGGTGGATTGGATTCTGTGGCTTCTGTCGGGGAAGGAGAAGATGTAGCACCATTCATGGTCCTAGTAGACCTAGATGAGCTCCTCCTAGACGCAGCTGACCTCGAGCGCCTAGACTGAGCAGGCATTTTGGGCTTTCGATGATGATGAGAATCCCAATTCCTGGAAATGGAGGGTTGACAGGTGATTTGCGCTTTCCAACAAGGTGATTAGGTTACGAGCGGAGTGGGGAAAGTCCAGAAGTTGGTTTTATGACGCAGAGTGCACGGCGGAAAAATTGATTTTTTTGGCTTGTTTTGAGAAAAATTCAAACACTCTCAAAATCATAAATTGTTAATTGATTATCTAATCATCCTCAATTTTAAATTTTAGTCCTATGTGTTAAACAGGGGAAAAAAATATTTTTAAAATTTATTGAAATTAAATTTTGGATCTTCATGATTTCGCCAATTTACATTTTGTTAGTAATAATATATAATTTTGGTATTTTAATGTCGACAACATTTAACTATGAAATATTTTTAATATATTTTTCGATGATGTCTTGTGTTATCAGAATTCATTCAAATTATTCAAAAATGATCAAACTATATCTACTTGTGTCCCTAAAAGATTCAAAGTTTAGAAGCACAGTCAAAATTTAGAACGTGTTTGACAGTGTTACGTTGACGAATGGACGCTTGGTAGTAGTCGAAAGTCACACTGGGTACATGCCAGTCATGACAAAATTGTGATTATGCAGTTTTGGTACAAAGTTATGTGGTTTTTTTCACTTCACCTCTTCTTCTTCTTCCTCCTCCTCCTCGTCGTCCTCCTCCCCCTCCCCACTACCCTCCTCTTCTTCTTCCTCCTCCTCCATCACCTTAGTAACCTTCTTCCTCTTTGGTCCCGGGCTCCAGCTCTCCATTCCTTTCCCCCCCTCCCCAAGGACTTTGACCCTCCCCTCCTCCGTGAGGCTCCCGAACATGCTGTCGTTCAGCTTCGTGTAGTCTACCGCCTTCCTCCTCCTCTTGCCAGCCACGATGTTGTTCTCGTCAAAGTCCCCCATACCGTCCAAGTTCATCTTGTGAGGGTCCGTGATCCTCAGTCCTCCTTCCCCCTCCATCACCGCCGCAGCTGCCGCCGCCGCCTTCCTCTCCTCAAGCTGGAACTCAACCACCATCCCCTGAGTTTCCTTCGCCTCGTAGACCAGCCTCTCCCCGTCCTCCCACATCACCTCATACTCGTCCTGAATGCAGCCGAAAGGGGAAGAAATTGAGTTAGCGAAGAAGTATAATTGCGCCCTCCCCCCCCCCCCCGGCTTGTATCTCCCATCTCCCCCTTCTCACCTCCTCGTCGTCCCACCTAATGATCTTCCCCTTCCACCCCTCCCTCCACACCCCCCTCCCTAGATCCCCCTCCCCTCCCCTTAGCTTCATCGCCCTCGTGACCTTGACGTCCCCCCCCCCATCGTCGGACTCCACGTCGCTAAGTGCCGCTAGCTCCTTCTTGCCTCCCCCCTTTGAGTCGAAGACCCCTTCCTCATCTGAATCATCAGAACTCTCCGAGCCTCCCCCTTCAGACTCGCCCCCCTCGCTCCCCCCAAAGTCCTCGTCGTCGCTTTCATCCTCTTCCTCCTCCTCTTCCATATCCCCCCCCCCCCCCCCTCCCCCCCTCCCTCCCCCCATGTACTCCTTGCAAAGTTCCTCATCATGCCCAGCCTTCACCGCCTCCTTCGCCTTCCTCCACTCCTCCTCAACCCCCTCGAAGACCATTTCCGGCTCCGACCACTTCAGCTTCGGGGGCCGCGGGCTCCGTGGGCTACGCCCCGGGCTTCTAGCCCCCTTCTTCCTAGGGCTAAAGGTGGTGGGGGTGGGGTCTTAGTTACACGATGTTATATACACCGCTTTGTCCCCCTCTCCCCCCCCCCCTCTCTCTCACCTGTTGATTTCCCACCCTCCCCCTCCCCCCCCCTGCCAGTATTCCTCTTGGCACGCCCATAGCATTTCCCCTCTAGTCTCACAAAGCGGGCACATCCAGTCCTCCTCTTCCCCCCACCCTTCCTTATCTTCCTTACTTATTCTCGGTTCCAGACAGTTCTGATGGAACGCTCTGAAGCACCCGAAGCCGTCGCACATAAGTAGGTCATTATCGTCCGTACCAACCTCGCTCCTACATCCGCAGCATGCGACGGCGTCGACGGAGATTCCTGAACCGTCGTCGTCGAGGGAGTCGAACCTGGGCTCACCGTTCCTAGGCGAAGAGGTTATGTAGCGGTCGAGACCGACCACGATTCGACGGACCTCGAGCTTATCACGGGAGGCTTTCTCACGAGCAGCGAGGAGCTCGCTAGGGCACTTTCCCTAGGGGTTGGGGGGGAGGGGGATTTTGAAATTTTAGGCGTTAGCGTTGGGTGATTTATTAGTTTTTAACCCGTTTTTTACATTTGTAGTGTCCGGTTTGAAACCTTTGACATCGATTCTCTTGTAAGGAACCATATAGACTTCTGACAACGTTGGAATAGTAGTCTTTCAAATTACAAATGTCCCTCAAATGTCCCTCAAATCCCCCCCCCCCCCCCGCCGCCTTCTCACCTTGCTAAGCAGTACCTGGCTCCTCCTTGTTTCCGTGTACGCCCTAACCACGTCCTCCGCATTAATAGCCGCCCTCAATTTCGCCTTCATCCTCCTCAGAAGTTTGTCCATCTCATCCCTGACCCCGTTGGCGTCTACCAGTATCTTGACGTCTGAGTAGCTAGCCGCATCACCGATCCTCTCGACTACCATCTTGGCACTTTTATCGATGGCAGCGTCAACCCTACTGAGCTTACCAGACTTCCCCCCCCCACCCCTGGTCTTTTTGCTTTTGGATATTTGCTGAAGGACAAGCTGGGAGGTGCAGTGGCTGCACCTCCAATCCTCCCCCGCCCGGGGCATTACGAACACTGGGGGGTAGAGGCACATTTGGTGGAATGAACCTTCCCCCTGGGTGGGTTGTGATTTTGAAGTGGTTGTGGGTGCTGTTTGTTTGACAGAGGGGTGCAAGCAGTGGCAGATGACGTTGTTGTTGTTGTCATCGTCATTGTCATCATCATTGTCATCGTCGTCCTTATTTATAGTTGTAGTTGTAGTCGTGTATCCATCACACAATAATATATCATTATCTACTGAATAAAGTTCATTGCAATTATCATTATTATCATCATCATCCTTGTTGTTGTTGTTCGAAGGAATAGGTAATGATGAGTGAATAGAAGAAGGAGGAGGAGAGGATTGAGGAGAGGATTGAGGAGAGGATGAAGAGGATGGAATAATGGAGGAGGGAATCATCGTCGAGGATATCTTTTTCTCTTTCTCTACGTCATTTATCACATTTATACGATTACAATGATATATATTCATCTTTGTATCACCTTTACCACATGCTAGGCATTTAATATCGTTATCCATCTATTTAATGAGACTTTCTTTCTTTTTTCACCTTTTTCCCCCACTCAGATCAGTTCCCTGGGAAGAGCTGGCTTGGTTTTTAAATTTACGATTCGGGCCGCCAGCAAGCTTCATCCCGGATTCAGGACTTAGGAATTCCTACCCATACTTTCCTTCACCATTTTTTTGAGAAGGGTGTGAAAACGTACTTAATAAAAGTTCAACGTCTCCCATCCCATATCAGAAAAACACTCATGTATGTACATCCTCCCCCCCCCCCTCCCCTCAAACCCCCCCCATCATAAATCCCCCACCAATGCCCACTTAGCTTCCCCCCCCCCAATCCCCTTTCCATCCCTCCCCTTCACCCCCCCCTCCCCTTCAACCCTCCCTCTCGCCTGTTCCCTCCACCTCTCCCCCCTAACGTACTTCGACCTAACCGCAACCTCCCTCCCCCCCTCCCACCCCTCTCCCCCCTCAACGTACTTTATACCCTGACTCTTCGCCCCAGTGTCGCTCCATATACCCAAGGCCTTACCCCCTGTATTATCTACCTCAATAGCACCGTTATCACCCCTCCTAACAGACACGGTTACCACGCCCTTACCTGGGAGGTCGGGGGTGAAACCGAGGGACATTAAAGACATGGCTAATAACGGTTTACGGACACGACATGTCAAGGGAGTGAGATTAGATATGGAACAGAGGTCAAGCCAAATTGAAATGTAGAACGAAGAGGAACCGGTGCCGCGGAGGTTAGGGGGAATCGTACATCCTATAAGTGTGGAGGTTGAGCGATCCGGGGTTGGTGAGGAGAGGTTTATCGTGCATTTTAGGGATCCTGTATTAGGGTCATGGAAGGTTAGTTCTCTGCCTCCTTGGGTGGGCTGGATGGCGAGGTAGGAGGGGTGGGGGGGGGAGGGGATGTAACTGAAGGGGAGGGAGAGGGAGGCGCGATGATCGTGGAGGAGACGGGAGGGGAGGGTTGAGGTGTGGAGGGGGAAGAGGGAGGGGAAGGAGGGGAAGGGGGGGAGGGGGGAGGGAGGGGGGGAGAGGGAAATTGTTAGGGGGAGGAGGAAGAGGAGGAGGAATAGGAGGTGGAGGAGGTGGTAGTAATGGTGGGAGGGAGGGAGCATGAGGGGAAAGAAACGAAGGGAAAGGAGTGTCGGTAGTTTTATTTTATTTTGTGTGGGAAGGGGGGAGGAGAGGGATTAATAGAGGTTTTGGTATATACGTTAACTTTCACGGGAAGGTTGAATGTTGAATTAATCGTATAAATGGGGTAATAAATGGGGGTCCTTTGATTTTCCAAATTTTACTTCACTCTAATAAACCACATTTAGGTTATGTTTACACTTACTGAACTATTATTCAATAAATTGGCCGATAAGGATAAAGATAAGGATAAGAAAGGGAATGACGACAAATCTGTAAAAACACCAGGTGAGGCTTATTTATTCCCATCCAAACCATCCCGTCGACTTCATGTACGCCCATATGCCCATTTATTCCTCTCTCAAACACTTTACATCCATTAAAAACAATCACACACACCTAACACTAATTACACACCACCTTCACTGTCCTTACGCCCTATAGTATCCACAACACCTCAAAACATCTCATGCCTCGTCACTTTTGGTTCCTCCCCAACTCCCACCACCTTCCCTCTCCTCCCCTTCTACGTTACGCTCCTCCGAGCAATCATTGGGACCTTCCTCGGTTTCTCCCTCGCCACCCGTGGCGTGAACGGCAGCAGTGGTCTGCTCCTCGGTCTGGGAATGACCATGAACCTGCCTCAACTCTACGTCGAGAGGTTCCTAAAGATAGACGCTGAGCTCTGGGCCGAGAACCTCACCATGTTCACAGGCTTCCCCGCCGGCGCTGGCATGCTCGTCCTTACCTGGACCGTCTTCCACTCCTCCTCCCCCGAGGGAGCTGCGTACCTAGTAGACGCTGCCAAGGCTGCAGCGCTTGGGAAGCTGGCGAGGGAACTGGAGGAGGAGATGGGGGAGACGGGGGAAACTGCGGAGGGGGGGGGGGAGGAAGGACAGGAATTCAACGCAGGCCAAGGGACGACAGCAGGGGACGACGAGTTCTGAGTTTTTCTTCTAATTTTAATTTAGCGGTTCAGCACATAGAGAACATTTCAAACAAGCTTTTCTTACACACAGAAATACCTTTACGCGGGACGAAACAAACGCGGCTTCTCACTCCCCATTCTGACCTCAATCCACCTCCCCGTAAATGATCCACCCCGCTAAAGTCGCCCATCCCGTGATGGTAAATATGCTCATAATATAGTGCGGTATGTACGCGTACGCTAGCGCCCCCGCCATGTCCTGCACCCCCAGCTGGTTCAGGCTGACGATCATCATCTGGGCGCTCGGCGCCGCCGCCTCCACCGATATTATCAGCCGGATCAGCCGCTCGGAGGAGTCCACCACGCCCACCCGGACGAGGAGGTTCTCGATGGATATCACCACCCCCGGCATTACCACGAGCCTTATCAGGCTGTGCAGGAACATGCTCCTAACGTGAGGTCTAGTTGCTATTGGTTTCTTCTCCCCCCCCCCCTCAAC
>BRYA01000505.1:5056-26692 GCA_030267965.1 Triparma columacea
CGACAGCTGGACTGGATTGTGGGATTGATTTGTAGAGCTCAGTAAAAAAGCGCTGTTTTTTATCGTAAACACACAAGCGTCGATTTCTCGTAAACACACTCCCCCCTATGTCACACTTTCGTTCCCTCCGCCCCCCCCCCACCCCTCAATCCCCGCTCTAGCCCCCGCTCCCACGGCCTCCCCAATATTTTCCGTGATTCCGTTTGCCGCCATCCTCCCGTACATGGCCAGCACCACGATCGCCCACCCCTTGACCGCCAGCTTGAGCTCGTCCCGCCCGACCCGGAGGGTCCGCCGGAAGAGGAAGTGGAGGATGCCCCCCAACGCCCCCTCCCCCGAATCCTCGAACGCTCCGTTCCCAAGAGACAGCTTCCGACCAATATTATCGGGCGTCACACTCCCCATCTCCCTCCCCGTGCCTGCGTCAAAGTAGTCAAAATCGCTCATACTCCTCCTCCTGTCCCCCCCCGCCCCCTTCCTTCCCTCCCCCCCCTCCCCCCCATCTACGCCCTCCGGCACCGTCAGCTCTGCCCACCTGACCTCCCTCATTTTAACGACGGCGTCCCTGACCTCCTTCTCCACGCTTTTCTGCTGCCCCCTGAATCCCGTCTTCGCCTCCATCGTCGACGCGTCGAACGACATCCTGATCTTCCTGTCGTTGCACCCGTGTATGGCGTACCTGATCTGCTGCGCCCACTCCTCCGCCTCCATCCTGTCCTCCGCCTCGATAACAAAGTCCTTCTCCCCGCTCCTGCCCACAATGTAAAGGCAGTTGCTCCTGTCCTTCTTGCCGCTGAGGAGCTTCAGAGCGGGCTTGTCGGCGAGCGTGTCGACCACGGCGCCGTAGAGGCTGATGCAGCCCTTCAGCCCCTTCCCAGGGTTCGAGCTGTCCCAGGTCTCGTGGGCGTAGTAACCAATCTCCCTGGCGGTCAGGACGAAGTACCTCTTCCTCCAGTTCTTGCGGAAGTGGCCCTGCTTGTTCATCCACCCGCACTTTAGGATGGAGTCGCCCTCCTGAGATGCGCCCTTCTTGCCAGATCCCGAACCCTCCTTATTTTTGCGAGGGCTTAGCCTGAGGTGGGGCGGGAGGGACAGAGACGAAAAAGGGGGGCCGTTCAAAAGGGCGAGGGCGGGCGAGTGAGTATGTGCCGCGGTGCGTGGTTTGAACCTCCCCCGCTACTCCCTCCGCCGGCGCGAGCGCCCTGTCTGTGCAAGCAACCCCCCCCCCCCCCACCCCTCCCCCACCCCCTCCCCCCCCCACCTCCCAAACCTCACCTCCCCAGGAGACCCAAACTCTTCCCCTTGGTGCTCGGGCTAAGCGCGCTGATCCCGCTGCTGACCCTACTCTCTTTATCCTCGTCCCCTAGCAAGACCCCCATCAGCCCCGCCGCGTAAGCCCCTACACTCGGCGGCTTGGTCCCCCCCCCCTCAGTAACCACGACGCACCGGCCCTTCGTAAGGTTGAGCAGGAGCTTCAAGCAGTCCTTGTAACCTTCGACCGTGAGGCCGTAGGGCGCGAAGTCCGAGTGGTCGAACCCGCAGGACACCAGGAGGACGTCCGGACGGAAGGACATACCGAGGGGGATTGCAAGGGAACAGATGGAGGAGAGGTAGGCGTCGTCGGTGCAGGAGTGCGGGGGGAAGGAAACGTTGCAGGTGTACCCCTCTCCGTCCCCCTCCCCCGTGTAGGAGGACTTGGACTGGGCGGCTGGGGAGTCACAGTGGATCGAAACCACGAGGACCCTGGGATCAGAGCTGAAGCAGGCGACGGTACCGGCGGGGAAGGTGCGGGAGAGATCGACTATCATTACCCGGGCGGCGCCCTGCTGGAGGAGAGTGGCGGCGCCGACGGCTACGTTGTTGAAGATGCAGCAGGAGGACGAGGAGGATGGGGAAGCCTGGGAACCAGGGGGGCGGGAGAGACAAAAACCGTTGTGTAGACGGCCTAGGGTGTACGAAGGGTGTATAGTGTGTGTGTGAGGGGGCTTTGGAGGTTAGCGATCTGAATAATTCAAGGAGGTGACTGTCGTCTCCCCATCCCCCCCCCCCAACATCTCCCCTCCCCCCCCTCCCTACCTGAAAAAACTTGTCGGCACATTCCAGCAACACCTCCCGCCGATTTTCTCGCCGCATCTTCCGTCCCGCACCCCATGAAGAACTCATGCGGCTTCTTCTTCATCTTGTGCACCCTCATCGCCGGCTGCATCTGCCCCAAGGATTTAATATAATCGACGTGAGCAGCCGTGTGGACGAGCAGAAGCTCGTGGTCGTTTATTGGGTTACAGGCCTGCTTAACGCAACGGGCGGCCAGGCCGGTACCGGATATCATATCCATTGCGGACTCATGGCAAGATTTATGATCCGTGAGGGAGAGGGATATTGCAGCATTCACAGATGACGATAGGTCGGGGGAAGGACCCCATCCGGGAGAGGGCGAGTGTCGGAGTGAGGAAACGTCGTACGATAGCCCCGTGAAGCCATTTGGGGATGGTGACATGGGCGAAATCAGTGCCCCATGTTTCCAACTTCTTTGCTTGCTAGAACAAACTGATTCTCCATCCCCCCCCATGGATGAATACCGTAATTCACACAGCCCTCAGGAGCCCCAATTTGACCCGCGCTACCCCCTTCCACACCCCGACAATCTAGATGAAGGGATGTCATATGTTCTTAACCTTCACAATCCTGCGATGAGCATGAGCTTCCTTAGCGCCCCCTCGCACCTCGCCTCTAACCCTTCTCTCTGCAGCTGGGACACAGCTCCAGCGAAGGCACGGATAATGTGGCTGCAGGGCCTTGGAGGTAGGTCTGGCCTCGGGAACCAGGGTAGCCTTATCGAGCAGCTTGCCAAGGCTAGATACACGTACAATTCTGCAGCAAACCGGGTGAAGCTCAGGCCGATTCCTCAGAGCTATGTCGAGGAGGACCTCCCGGACCATTATCTGCCCCCTGAGGGAGTAACGGACCCCAACGCGGGGCACCCATTCATGTCCCTTGTTCCCGTGTTTGCCAGGATCGTCGCCTTTGGGGGCGTGGGGGTGGCCCTCCGCATGCGGATAACTTGCAAGAAGCTTCAAATGGAGTTTGGTCCCGAGGACGCCGGCTCTTTGGGCTTGGATGATTACGAGAAGAACCTCAAAGTGCCAAGTTCGCAAGGTGAGAATGAGAAAAACGCAGAGCAGCACAGCACGGAGAGTAGCACAGAGCAGCATAGCGGTGAATATATCGCGATACATTCGCTCCTAACGCATTTTCGCTACTCTCCTCTCTCTCGCTTCACTCTTTGCAGTCTCCATGGCTGAGCAAGCTGTTGCAAGTCACATAGAGGCAGCGAGGGTGTCGGTGAGAAGGGGCAGAAGCAAGAAGTTTGCATGTTCGATTCTAAACACTAACGCATCCAACCCATCACCGCGGCTCGATTCGCTCGCTTCACTCATAGGGTAAAATAGAGTGCGACGAGAGCTGCTCCGACGCTCTCTTCAAAATTTACCCGCAAAAACCGGGAAAGGTGCTGAGGGAGATTAAAGAATGGAGGGGCTTCAAGCGACCCCCGTATCAGATGATCGCGCTATTTGCTTGTGGATGCGCACTACTCGATAAAAAATTCTCGAGAGGGATGGAGAGGGAGTTCTTCCGCCGATGTGTTAACTCCATGATCTGCGGGTACAACCAAAGTAACAAGAGCTTCCAGAAAAAGTACAGCGGCTTCGTGGAAGAAACAGCCGAAACACAGGGCAGAACTAAAGCGAAGGATATCATTGACAACACGCAGTTGTACGCAAAGATCATCAGCTCCGCTTGGTACGAACCAAACAATGACTCCTCGAAGCTGACCCTCTCCCAAATAGCCACTTTAAATTCAACGAAGCAAGGTGAGAACGGACAACAGAACAAAAAAGGCACGACATTTGTAACAAACACTAACGGGCCATTCGCTTGTCGCAGACCGCCTTGACTTGGATTTTGCACATAACATCCTGAACATACTGAGCAAATCGGAAACGCTGGGTGAGAACGCATAGGAAGGAAAAAAAACACGACAACTCTAACGTAATCACTCACTCGTCGTCTCGCTTCTCCCACGCAGCGCTTAGGAATATTTCAAACGCGATGAATCCGCTCTTGGATTTCCTCATCGAAGCTGTTAGCATCGTAAGGAGCGCCGACGCAAGAGCTGCGCAGACAGGCATAAATGTTGCATGTCTTGCAACCTCCTCCACCCAAGCGGAGGTAATCTTGAGGGAGTCAGACCTCGTCAGACGCTTTCTTGCCCTTCACCCCGCTTCGCAAGATGTCATCGAAAGCGGCAAGGACCCCCTGCAGAAGGAGCGCGATGACCTGGCCAAGTTCAGGAAAAAGATGGCGGCCAGAAGGGAAAAAAAGCGAAAGGAGGAGGAACGCAAGAAGAGATTGTATTCTTCAGGTGACGGTAGAGCAAAGAAGAAATAGGGTAAAGGAATGGGAAGACTCAATTTTATTTTAGTTTCGTGGGTTATGTGCCCAGGTAAACAAACATAAGAACTATACACGTAAGATATATCACAAGCTGTAAAACATGAAGCAGTACAGGCGGGGCCGCCGCGCCTCGACTTTCCTGGTGGACCTGCACTGTCAGTGGCGCTGATTGTTGCACTGCAACTGGCAAAATGCTAGATGAGCTACCATAACGTGAAAACGTCAGAGTAACAGGTCTGTTCTTTTCCACCAAACTCATCGTTCGGGAAAAGGAAATGTCTCCAAGAAAATTCATCGGAAGTGGAATGTCGTCAATCTCTCTCAGGATATCCGTTCTGTTAATCGCCCCTGGTGTAGTAATACCTGAATCAGAAACTAGCATTTCTCCAGCTGAAGCTCCATTCGTATCAACTACAACGATGCCTCCCCCACTAATTGTCTTCCGGAATGTCAAACCTGTAGGTTCGGGAACATAAAATGTGACCGAAAATGTGTTTCCCGAGGGGTCAGGTTCATAAATGGGTAGATTCAACGGGTTTGATGGTGATAGCGTTACATCTAGAATTCTTATGTCCAAGAAATAGTCAAACCTTCCTTGCTTCGCAATTGCAGTAAAGTCGTCAAGTTCGGCAATTGGTCTTTTGGTGTGCTCGGAAAAATCGACGTTGACACGATCAAGCATGTTTTTGTACTCCGTGAATATTAGCTTTAGGTCGTCTTCGTAGTTGCTTGTGATTTCTTTCTCCTTCTCCTTCCTCCTCCATATTTTCTGGGCTTCTCTAAGCTCAGTCTTTATGGCCACGACGACCTGTGACCTGATCAATCCCATCTCTGCAACTATCTTCGCCTTGAACTTCCCTTCTGTTCTCGCAATGAAGCCAATGACCTTTTCAAAATCTTTTTCTGCCTCCTTAACAGGGTCTGCGAGCTTCAAAGAGATCGAATGATCCCGAGTAAGAGACGTCGTCATACCGTCCTTGTTGATTGTCGGTTCGCTTTCGATAAGGTCTGCTTTCACTTGCTCTGTGCGCTTCATGTCAACATAGAAGCTGTAGAAGAATGTGGCCGCGAACGTGACGTTGATGATGACAAAAATGATCCCAAGAACATTAACTGTGCTCTGGCTGTTCTCGGAGTGCGCGCCAATGATGGCGAGTACAGATCCAGCGAGAGTGACGCCAGCTCCAAGAAGCTCAGAAAGGTTATTCAGATTGCGATTCTTGAAGAGACTGCACGGATAGTAGACCAGTGGTGCAGTGGAGTAGAGCACAAGGAGGAATATTAAATTGATGAAGAGGCAGAAAAAGGATTGGCCTCTGGCATTTACGCCTAACACTCCCGACATGGAAAGGGTGAAGATAAGTGCGGCTTTACGAAGCATTTGGATAGCCTCGAAGTATGGCATTGAAGGAGAATAGTATTGGTAGAGGGACGCAAGGCTGGATTCCATGTTAAGTTTTGAGGAGCGTTGGAGCATCCGAGTCGAGGATACGATGAAGTGAGGGAATCCGACACCAACAAGAATTGTGATTAATGTCGCAACAAAGTGAATGAAATATCGTTGAGTCGACATGCTTGTTTCTCCAGAAGCGCTGTCGATGTCGTAACATTTCAACTTCGGGTCGGCAACGAGGTAGGTGCTCCCCGGGCGTTCAGGGTCCTCGTAGCAGTCGTACATCTTACCGACCATTTGGAGGACGGGAGTGTACCAGATCGTAGCGAGGAATATTACGGTATTGGAGACTGACTGCTTGAGCGTAGGGTCTCGTGAACATCTTGCCAAGTGGATTGCTGAGGCCATGAAGATCGGGGGAGCCAGTGTGAAAATGAAGAAGGCAGCGACAGTCATTTGGCCCTCGTCGTTCATATCCGAGGCTAAGCAGCCAGCATCTGACATTGGCAGCCGAAAGGGCATCACCCAAAAGATGATTGTGGGCCAGCTGATCTTCACCATTGTGGTCAGTTCTGAAGTTTGGAAGAAAGTGGCGAGCACTTTCAGCCGTATCATCTTCTGGCGGCCTTTGTTTGTCCCCGAAGCCAACTTGTCGACGTAGAAAGTGACGAGGACGAAAGAGAGAATAGAACCGACGATGATGAAGATGCTAACGGTGTTGTTGCATTTTTCGCATTTTCCGGCGTTGTTGAACTCGTCAGTTTTACATGACAAGACGGCGCAGAGGCCGTCGTCGTTTACTAGGCCTTGAGGGCATGGCGTACAGCTTGCCATTCCTTCAAGCCCTTGGGTTGATTCGCCATCTGGGCACGCGCTGCAAGAAGCTTCGTCAATGCTGCTGCTCACTTTTCCTACCTCGCAAGGAAGGCAAGAACTTGGAGAGGTGGCAGAAGTATAACGGCCTGGAGGGCACACACACTGCTCGCTGCTGATTGAGCCGGCCTCTATCGTCGTCTCTCCAGCTCCGCACGGAAGGCAGGTTTCTGAGGTAGAGGCGGATGGGGTGGAGCTGTAGCGACCTGCCTCGCAGCTCGTGCAAGGACTCATGTCGATGGTGTCGCTGAACTCTCCGGCAAGACAAGCTTCGCACTCGCCAGGTAGAGCGAACTTGCACGTTATGCCGACATCGCTTTCGTGATCAGTACAACCAGTGCATTTACTTTTTGGGCATGACTCCAACGTCTCCTCGCTTCCTATGCAGGCCACATCATACCACCATACTTCGCCGCTCCCTTCTGGGGTATTGTCCCAGGTGAGTGCGGTCCCGCTGATGGTGGTGTAGCCTAGCTCATTCCCAATCTCTCGGCAGGCGACAAGGGCGTCTACGTCGTCCCAACCCACGTCATAGATCGTACCCCAAGCAGTCTCCCCTGATGGCTTGACCTCAATCCTGCCTGAAACGACTCCTTCACTGTCGAAGGTCGGACTGTTGTTGGAGACGTCTCTGATCCTGACGCTCGAAGCATCTTGGAAACGAATATGGCCGCTCCCCAGATGACATGAAGTACAGGCCGTTCTATCTTCGTTTGTTGACGCACAAGTTGAGCAAATGGTCGCTCCTGCGCCCGCCGCCTTTCCTGCTTCGCACGCCAGACAAGTGTCTGCAGAGGTTGCAGATGAGGAGGAGCTGTAGCGACCTGCCTCGCAGCTCGTGCAGGCACTCATGATGTCAATGGTGTCGCTGAACTTTCCGGCAGGACAAGTTTCGCACTCGTCAGGTAGAGCGAACTTGCACGTTATGCCGACGTCGCGACTATGATCAGTCAAAGAGGGTGTTTGTTTTGAGCATGCCTCCAACGTCTGCTCGCTTCCCGAGCAGTCCACATATTTCCACCATTGTTCACCGCTACCGTTTGGGGTATCGTCTCTGCTGAGTGCGGTCCCGCTGATGGTGAAGTAGCCTAGCTCATTCCCAATCTCTCGGCAGGCAACAAGGGCGTCTGCATCTTCCCAACCGTAGTGAGAGATCGTACCCCAAGCAGTCTTCCCTGATGGCTTGACCTCGATCCTGCCTGAAACGACCCCTTCGCTGTCGAAGGTCGGACTGTTGTTGGAGGCGTCTCTGATCCTGACGCTCGAAGCATTTTGGAGCTGACCGGTAGGGGGAGTAGTGATAGGGCCTGACAAGTCTGCGCCTTCTCCTTTGCCGCAGAGACAAGCAGTTTGACCAGCAGTGGTTTGGCCTGAGCTGCACGTCACACACGACGATTGTCCTGCGCCGCTCGCCTTCCCTACTTCGCACGCTAAACAAGTAGCGGAGGATGGAGCGGAGCTACGAGTGTGTTGTAAAAGTGTTAGTCATGTATCTTTTTCTCTCGATCGCGCCCATCACAAGTCTCACCTGTACTTTCCGGATGCACACTTAGAGCAGGGACTGTTGCCGATGGTGTCGCTGGACGTTCCGGCCGGGCAAGCTTCGCACTCGTCAGGTAGAGCGAACTTGCACGTTATGCCGATGTCATAACTATGAGAAGCAGACCAAGTTACCATATCTTTTGAGCATGACTCCAACGTCTCCTCGCTTCCTATGCAGGCCACACTTTGCCACCACACTTCGCCGCTCCCGTCTGGGGTATTGTCATAAGGGAGTGCGGTCCCGCTGATGGTGGGGTAGCCTAGCTCATTCCCAATCTCTCGGCAGGCGACAAGGGCGTCTACGTCTTCCCAACCGTCGTTCCCATTCGAGATCGTACCCCAAGTAGTCTCCCCTGATGGCTTGACCTCAATCCTGCCTGAAACGACTCCTTCACTGTCGAAGGTCGGACTGTTGTTGGAGACGTCTCTGATCCTGACGCTCGAAGCATCTTGGAGCTGACCGGTAGGGGGCGAAGTCGATCCTGACAAATCGGGGGCGCTCCCAAGCCCACAGCCGCAGAGAGATCGGTCGTCAGAAGAGACCTTTCCATCACTGCAAGCACTGCATGTCGTCGCTCCTGCAGTCGAGCTCGCCTTTCCTGCTTCGCACGCCAGACAAGTGTCTGACGAGGTGGCGGATGGTGTGGAGCTGTAGCGACCTGCCTCGCACCTAGTGCATGAAGTCGAGGCGTCAGTCGTTGAGTACGTTCCTGCCTCGCAGCTCGTACACGTGCTCTCCAACGTAGCACCTGTAGTCGAGCTCGCCTTTCCTGCCTCACACGCTTGACAGGTGTCGGACGAGGTGGCGGATAGGGTGGAGCTGTAGCGACCTGCTTCGCACCAAGTGCAAGGACTCATGTCGATGGTGTCGCTGAACTTTCCGGCAGGACAAGCTTCGCACTCGCCAGGTAGAGCGAACTTGCACGTTATGCCGACATCGCTTTCGTGATCAGTACAACCAGTGCATTTACTTTTTGGGCATGACTCCAACGTCTCCTCGCTTCCTATGCAGGCCACATCATACCACCATACTTCGCCGCTCCCTTCTGGGGTATTGTCCCAGGTGAGTGCGGTCCCGCTGATGGTGGTGTAGCCTAGCTCATTCCCAATCTCTCGGCAGGCGACAAGGGCGTCTACGTCTTCCCCCTTTGTAGACTCGTCTACCCACTTACTCCAATCTCCAGTGATCGTACCCCAAGCAGTCTCCCCTGATGGCTTGACCTCAATCCTGCCTGACACGACCCCTTCGCTGTCGAAGGTCGGACTGTTGTTGGAGGCGTCTCTGATCCTGACGCTCGAAGCATCTTGGAGCTGACCGGTAGGGGGCGTAGTGATAGGGCCTGACAGATCCCCTCCGCTCCCCAGTCCGCACTCCAGTGCGCCGGATCCCTTGAGATTCGCAACCAATCTCAGCACGGACAGCCCCTGAAGCAAGGCCCTCATCCTCGCTGCGCTGTGTCTTGCTTCGATGCCCGAAGAAGGGGGGAGCGGTAATTGGGCAGGTTAAGAGCTTCGCTTGTCTTGGAAAGCGCTGCGCCCAGTTAACAGCAGGAGAAAACTAAGGGTTCTATGGTTCTTCACTTTGAGACCTCTAAGGGGAATAATTTGCAGTCATAAAATTTAGAGACAAAAATGCTTTGTAAATACTGTTCCAAAAAATCGATCAAAAATTATTCCATCTCGTTATTTTTCCCAAATGTCCTCATCTTCATCGTTAAACTAAACCCTCCCTTCCCCACTCCACAATCCTCACTCCTCACTCCTCGGCGTTCGTCGCCTTCTTCTTGATTTCAGGGTTGGTGTTCCTGTCGTAAACCCACTTGTCGAAAGTCTTCACTCCTTTCTCCTTCGGCTTTCCAGTTGGAGGGTAGACGAGGATCTTGTGAACGCTGACATCCTTGACCTGGCCAGTACGGTAGACCCTTCCAATGGCCTGCATCTCAGTGCTGCAGTCCTTCACAAGGTCCTCATCCATCGAGTACATGGGCGCGTAAAGAACAACGTGGTGGCAAGCGGTCTGGAGGTTGAGCCCCGCGCACTCTTCGAAGGTCAGGATGAGCACCCTGGGCCTCTTCCTGTCCGCATCGGTCGCGTCTTCCTTCTTGTACCAAGCCAATTTCTTGTTCCAGCTCTCATTGTTGTCGTTTTCCAGCTTATAGGTTGCGCCACTCGGGCCCATGGCATCGCACGCTGCCTGGTAGGCCCCGAACTTGGTGTCGGCGAAAACCAAGATTTTGGTTCCTTTCTCCTTTCCTTGGATATCGCTTACGATGTTCCTGAGCGCTTGCTTTCTGTCCTCGAGGCTGGCGTTGCACTTCAACATACCCGTGGGATCCTGCCCGGCGTTCCTATCGAAGTCAGGAGGCATGGTGTTGTAGTTGTTGATTGCCTTTGGCGTGCTGGCGAGGAACTTCTTGCCGCTCTCCGCTGTCATGGACACTTCATGCAAGATCTCGCTACAGTCGACCTTGAGCTTGGCGGCAACATCGCGCTGACCTCCCCTAGACAGCCAGTCCTCGGCTTTGTAGTGTCGCTCCCTTCGGTACATTCTGCTCCTCTGCGGCTCAAGCCATAGGGCGATAAAGCTGCCGGGGGAGGGGGTTAGTAATAATAAGATTCGTTGCACTCAAAGAATTTCCGCGGCGAGAGAAGCAAGCCGCGCCTCACCTGTCCCTTCCACTCTCCCTCTCACACTTCCTCCAGTGGCTCCTCTGGCTGGTGATGTATGTTCCACCCATCAGGTTGGCAAGCTCAATAACTCTGTTCTCGCTGTCCAAGAGGGGCGTCCCAGTGAGGCCAAACACGCTGCCCCGAGTTCGTAGGGGCCTCTTCTGGGTGTCGTGTTGGGCGATGCCGAGGAACTCCCTTGCGGCTCCCCTGTTCCTCTCGTGGAACTCGTTGTCGTCTTCCTTTTGAAAAACAGATTCTTCAAGGTCTTGCTTCGTAGTGCAGAGGCTCTCATGGATCTCGTCGATAATCACCCTCTCCCACATGTAATACTCCAGAGGTACTCCCTTAGTCTTCCCCTCAATCTTCGTCTTGGTGCGCAAGATTTCAATGATCTCGCTGTAGCGGTCCGTGAAGAACCCGCAGTCATCACGTTTTTGCTGAGACGCAGAGGCTGCGACGAGGGAGTGGGCGAAGGGTCAAAATGTGCGTTGAATGAATCTCTTTCCTCGGCTGCTTCGTTCCCCGCGACTCACCTCCCTGTCCGTAAGGGTCAGCGCTGCTCTTGGCAACCCAGATTCCTTCGACACCGATGTTCTCCTTAGCTCCCCAGGTCGTTGGCAGCTTAGGCGCTTCACTAAGGTTGTACTGATCATTCAAAACCTCATCCTTTTGCTTCTTATCGAGATTCTTAACAGTGAAGTCGAAAATGTGTTTGAGGTAAAGGGCTCGGTCCTTAACAGACTTCGATTCCCCCTCGAGAATGTCAACGGGGCAGATCACAACATCGGCCTCTCTGATCTCGTTGACGGCAGTCTTCCTCAGCGTGGCAAGGTTGTAGATTTCGATAATCTTGAGGTTGAGCTTGGGATCAACGAACTTGTTGAACTCTGACCTCCACTGCCCGATCAATCCGGGAGGAACAACGATAAGCGTCGCACCACTGCTCGAAAGGTCTTTCGATGCCTTGTTCTTTTCGCGGGCAGCCATGAGTCCCTTGAGAATCAGGGCGATCGAAATCACCGTCTTTCCGGCACCAATAGCATCGGCAATGACGCCCCCCCTAAGCGGTACGTTCCTGCTCGCCTTGGTGGCCAAGGTAAAGCCGGTCCCAGGAAGCTCTTTCTCGCTCATTTCAGTCTCCTCGTAGGTGCGCTCTCCATTTTCAATCGCCAGCACCCTCGTCAGTCCCTGCTTCTGTCTCGCGTACAGGGAGTACATCTTGTTGAAGCCCCACTCATCAGTTGACTCTTCCTTGTTGGTACTCTGAATTCGGAATTCGGTGACCTCAGGGTCAGCCTGGGTGCGAATATTGGAGAGGCGGTAATGCACCCTGATGTTCTCCATGTCACCGAGGCCGCGGTCTGCGATAAGCGCGAGCGCAGAGAGCTGCGCAAGTACATGAGGACGGATGTTGACAACGACGTTGTTCTTACGAACAAACACCTCCCAGCCGTGGGGGCGATCTTTGATCAACTTCTTGAACTTCTTGGACTTGTCGGGGTCCGGGCGGCGGGTATAAACAAGCTTGTTATCTTTGCTTCGCTCCACATCCTTATACCAACGTTCAGAGGGCAAAGACGGCAGGATGACGGGATCGTACCCGAACGCATGGCCCTTCCCTGCGGTAAGGACGTACCAGCCTTCTTCATCGCGGTCATCAAGGCTGTAATTGAAAGTGGTAGCTTGTTGCAGGGCAGGAGCACACGACGCAGAGAACGTGCGAGCCGTCTTCATTCCCTTGATACCATCGAAGATGTTGAGCTTTCCGTCTGAACCAATGTGATGGCGCTTAAGCTCCTCAACGGTGTGGCTATCGAGCTCCTTGATGGTCGCAACGGTGACGCTTGTCGTGGGGTTTGGGTCCTTCACGAACTTAGCAGGTTCGACTTTGACCTTGCTGAGAGGAACTGTGACGGCAAAGGCCTTGGAAACACCTTTCCACTTAACGGCGGTGCATCCCTTTACTTCCTGAAACTTCTCTTGAAGGGTGTCCGACGGCTGCCAAATTTTGTTCAGCTTCATGATAACGGATGCGGTGTCGGCGACGTTGGGAGATGAGGATATCGCACCAATATCAGGTGCAATACGGGAGACGTTCGGCAACACGAGGATGTAGCGGCGATCCCCCGAGCCCCTGCGGCGCCAAATCGCAGAGTGAGGCGAGGTCTGTTCGCACTTAAGCTTCTCGTATTCACCGTCTGTATCAGGACGCTGTCCATCTCCCACCGCAATCACGTCTGGCCACTTCTCCCAACCATCAGCATATTCCCATCGACGCCTGCCCAACTCTCCGTCCTCCTTAAGATCAGCTTTCTTCCTTTTCGCCGCGGCAGACGAGGCCGTTCTCACAACTTTCCGCGCCGTGGGGAGGATGCCCATTTTGATGCGAATGGAATCCAGGGGGGAAGACCCAACCAGCTTGCAACAAACGGTATCAGGCTCTTCGCGTATCTCCCAACCTGCAGAAGTGCCGTTCTTGGGAATGATGAGGCGGAGGCACTCCTCCATCCGCCCGGCAACCTTATGCTGCAGCGTAGGTTGGTAGCAGTGCAGGTAAGCGGACATTCCAAATGATTTCGAAGCGAACTCGAGGCTGCCAACGTGGACGATCATTTGGGCAACGTTGGCATTGCTACCATGGCCGATCTTGGCCGAATACCAAACCTTCCAGCAGTTGCGATCGCGCTTAACGCGAGTAAGCTGGAACATGAAGTTTTGCAAGCCTCTCACCCCGTGAACATCCTTCCCAACGGTCGCAATCTCAGCGATGGACTTGGCTGGGATGTGGAGCTGGGAGGGCAGCTTGGAGCGGAGCGTAGTCTCGAACTCAATGGGATCGGTACGAGTGTTGGTGGAAAAAACCAAGTCCTCAGTAGTGTGACTCTTAAGCTGGTACTTGTCCGAGCAAGTACTGCACACGGAGACACCGCAGTTAATACATGCCATGAACCTCCCAGCATCCGGAACGGAGACGCGGCCCGAGCTCTCGCACGTGCATAAAACGGAGGCAGAATAGGCCTGAGAAGAGCCGCAGGAAGGGTTGCGTTAGTGGGCGATGAGCAAGGGAGGAACAAAGCGAGTACCAAAGGGTTGCAGGAGCGAATCGAGCAACAAGAGAGCTTGTATGTATGATTCCACGTCGATGTCCTTGTTCTTGCACATTCTCACCTCCTCCGAAATCTCAGAGAGAGCTGCGAAAGTCTTCATGCAGTCTGACCCTTCGGGCTCCTTGAGTTCCTTTTCGACTTTCATGACGTCATCAGTTGCGATGGCCGACTTATTCAGCACGGATTTGGCAACCTTATTGATGATGACCGGGGCGGGGGTACCTTTTTTCTTGGTTTGCTTGCCCCACTCTTCCTGGCACTCCTGCCTGAACTGCTTGGCAGTAATGGCAGCGAGCATGCACGCGGAGACGACGGACAGCGACATGGCGTTCCCCGCTAGGTCGCTCATATTCACCTCACTCTCATTTCCGAGGCGGAGGCGAAAGAAGGGGATGCCCTGGAGGAGCAGCTTCTCGGGGCCTAAGAGGGAGCGGCCTTTGTGGGGCAGGAAAACATCGCCGCCAGGCGTAATACAGCCAGCGACGCCGGAGGTGCCCTGGCGGTGAGGCTCACGGGTTACATTCTGACTGTGAAGAGCGAGGCGAGGGAGGGAGCGCAGGGTCGTGTTCGCGGGTTAGAATGGTCGTGAGAAGCTCTCATACTCCTCGCCCGTTCTCACCTGATGTTCCAAAAGAATGAGCTGAAGTTGGAGTCGTGAGACTCCGCGTCACGCATGGTGGCCATGGAAAGACCGTCGAGCATGTCCTTGCGGCGCCCCCGGCAGATTGAGATGTACTCATGCCACCAGTGAGGAGGGACGCGGAAATACCCGTTGGAACCCCAGGACGTGGTGAACCTCGCCTCGTCCTTGAATTGTGACTTGAGACGATAAGCCTTGTTGTGGACAAGATCCTTGTTGTTGGAGTTTTCCCAGAAGTTCGTCTCGAGGCTGCAAAGGAGGGCGGAGTGGCGGCCAGGGCCGGAGAGGAGGGCTTCGCGGAAGACGCGGACGACCTCATGGTCTTCGTCCAGAATGAAGGCCTCGAGGGAGTGCCTGACGGGAGACTTGAGGTGCTGCACTAGGTGGTGCCAGTACTCGCCTAAGTCATCCTTGAAGTTTCCGTCCTCAACCTTGTAGACGAAGAGGTAGCAACGGTTGCGGGTCTGGGGAAGTCCAAACTCCTTGGTGTCGACCTTGACTAGTTTGGTACAGTAGGTGCAGGGTTTCTTGAAGACAAGAATGTCGGTTTCCTTGGGCGACCTGTCCACGCAATCGTACTCCTTGATGAAGTCCGAGAGGAGGATTACCTTTTTATCGGGCTTGATAGTTTCAATCTTTCCAGAAGCGTACCGGTGAATGCCGACGAGAACGGCTCCCGGTTTGACACCATAGAAGCCCCCGACATCTTCGGCCACATAATTCTCGCCGTCGTCAGACTTCTTGAACTTGATATCCCGACCTCCAACCCTCGCCGAGGCCTTGGACGGGTTCTTCACCCTGAGCTTCTTAATAGAGTTTTTCTCAAGGTGCACGGGAACGCGACCCGTAATGTACTCTGCGAGGCGAGCCAAGGAAGCCGAGGAGAGGGTTGCGGTTAGAGGACGAGATTGAGTGCTGGATACATCGCTACTCCCATTCTCACCTGACATCTTGTCCCACGGCGCACCGGTGACGTTCTCGAATAGCGTCCACTGTGGCATCTCCTGTTCGAGCACGCCGACCGCAGCAAGGAACGTCTCGCCGGACTGCCCCTTGTCCTCGATGTCGATCCTATAGGACCCCCTCATCATGCTGAAGTTCTTGCAGACCGTGCCGGCGACGAAGAAGTTGCCTTCGGGAAGCTTGGTCTCGATCCCGAAAATGTCCCTAGGATCAGTTGGTTCGCCTTCCTCATCGACAGTCGTCGTGAGCTTGGCGATGTCGGGGTAGATGATGGGGTCGAAGTTGTTCTGAATGTACGCCTGCTTGAACGCCTCGATCTCGCACGACATCTTGTGCGACTGGGGGAACGTCATGTTGCACCTGTGCGCCGACTCCTCGAACATCTGGAGGGCGAGTGCTGGCGCGTCCGTCCCGGAGCACGCGGTGAGGAGGTCGATTTGAGGCGCCTTGGAGCGCTCGTAAAGCATCCCGAGCTTGAGGAACTGCTCGTGGACGATGTTCTCGATCACGTCGTCGTGAGCCTCCTGACCGCAAGGGTCGAGGTATTCATCGGCAGCAGCCTCCGTGTACGACTTCCTGTAGTTCTGAGGGTTGTTGTTGGGCTAGGGGAGAGGGACAGCGAGCCGCGGGGAGCAACGAAGCTTAGCAGTTGTAGGTAAAAGTTGTGTCGACCTTTCGTTCACTTCTCGTCACTATATTCTCACCTTCCACGACTCTGACATCTTGCCGGTGCCTTCGATCGCCACCAAGGGATTGGTGTCAGTATCGTCAGCTTTGGTTTTGGTTTTGGCTTTGGCTTTGGAGGTCTTGGGCTTCTCGACCAAAACATCATCATCATCATCATCATCATCGTCGACGAAAACCTCAGCATCATCGTCGGACGAGTCAGTGTCGAACGACTCCTCGCTACTGCTGCTCTCCTCCTCGACGTCCTTCTGATTGAAGACGTCCTCATCGGATTCATCGTCATCGTCGAAGTCCTCCATCTCATCATCTGATCCAAAGGCCTCGGCGGTGTAATCTACCCTTACAACCTGCTTCCTCCTTCGCTTACCGCGGCCGCCCTCATCAGAGGGGGGGCTGGGAGGGTGAGGTGACACACGGGCGGGCCTCTTCAGACTCTCCTTCCACTCACGAATATCAAAGTCTGAAAGGTTGTCGGTGTCAATCAACATGTCAAAGGCGGGTTCTTTGGCCCCCTTCAGTCGAGCATCCTCCTGAGGGCGGGCGCGCGGGGGGGAGAGCAAAGAGAGTGAGAGGGGTTTGGAGGTGCCAACACAAACCACGCTCCCTCCATCGCACCTTGGAGACCACAAACCACCATGTTGTGACGTTTTTTTTCGAAGTACGCATCTCCAACCGCCCCTCCCACAAATTTTCAGTCCCGTCAGCCTCCGGCTCATTAAAGATCGCCCGAGAACCATCCACAAACCAGTCAGGTAATGACATAGCGGGGGATGTCGCTGTGGAGGGAGAAAAGTTGAAAGTGTCAATCTACGGCGCTAAACAGAGAAGTAGAGGGAACTCTAATGCACTGTTGCTCTCGATAAGGCGTTTGTTTTGAAGACCGGTCTCTGATTTGATACAGCAAAGGGCACAAAGGTGCAATGGGGAGAAGGTGGCCCACCTAAAGTCTCAAGTCAGAGGGAAAAAATACATTCCAAAATCTTATTGTGGACGTTCAGACTTAAGTTCAGGAGAACTCTTTGGCTCCTTTTATCCCCGGCACAACATTATCCTCTTACCACTGTGTCTCCTTGAGGTGAAATATAGACAGCACGACAGCAGAACCCCCGTCTTTGGGTGGTTGTTATATCCTCAAGTGAACCTCCAAGGCTTAAATCATGGGAATGTGTTGTCTTAAGGGTGACTACTCCGGCCTAGATAATGAAATGTAAGCGTAAACCGTGGATTGACCAAGTTGTTCAATCCTCTTCTTCCTCAGCAGGGTGGGTGGCAAAACCATCCTTGCGCGTGGTGTGATCACGCAGCAAGTTTTTCGCGAAGTAATAAGCAGGCGGGAGCAGCGAAGCGAGAGAGAAATCCCAACCGCTAACTATCTTATCCCCCTTCCCTCTCCCCCCCTTCGCAGATCTCTGTATGATAAAACCCTCCCTAAGATCCCTTCGACATGCCGTCGGATAAAGGACTTAACAGAGTCAGAGAAGAACCAGCTTATCGCCTTGTTTGAGTGCTTTGACACCTCCAAGGAGGGGACCCTCGGTTCCAACGAGATCAAGGACGGCCTAACGACCTTCGGGAAGTCCCCAAGCAACAAGTCTGTCCAGAGGATCCTCAAGCAAATGCACCTTTCCCAGGCCCCAGTCAACAGGGTCGAGTTCAAGGGCTTCGCTCTTGGCATAATATCTAGGAGGAGCCTGCTCTATGACTTCCTCTATGATGGTTACGACACGAGAGAGGAAATGGAGAAGGAGATAAGGGACGAGGAGAAGAGGGGAAGGGGTTGGGGGAGGTTCGGGGTGTAAAAGGAATTGAGAATTTGTTCTATTATGAATTGTTCTGTTGTTGAAATTATTTCTTGATTGCATAGATTGGCCCGTCATCTCCGGCCTCAACCTTTGACGCTGGGGACTTTTGCTGCGATTTAGCTGGCGGCGGTCCAGGAATGGGGTCTTCGTACTGCTGTTGCCTGACCACCCTTGTGTTCACCGATGCTGGGGACTTTTGCTGTGATTTAGGTGGTGGTGGTCCTGGAATGGGGTCTTCGTACTGCTGTTGCCTGACCACCCTTGTGTTCACCGATGCTGGGGACTTTTGCTGTAATTTAGGTGGTGGTGGTCCTGGAATGGGGTCTTCGTACTGCTGTTGCCTAACCACCCTTGTGTTCACTGATGATGGGGACTTTTGCTGCGATTTAGGTGGCGGCGGTCCAGGAATGGGGTCTTCGTACTGCTGTTGCCTGATCACTCTTGTGTTAACCGGCATATCCTTCAACTGCCTCTCATAAGATCTTCTCAGCATCTCATCCTCAAACCTCTTGTACAGACTCTTCCCCTCCTTCTTCGCCGCCATCCCCCCCCCCTCAGCTTCAATTTCTACGTGCATAGGGTTGTCGCTCGAGAACTTGCTCCCTCTCCTCACCCCCATTTCGACCGCCCCCCCCTCTCCCATATTGCTCCCTGACCTGCTCCCAATTGAACTTTGAAAAGCTCTTGCAGCCATTCCTCGGTTGCTAGTGCTAAGGTCGTTGAAGGAGTACCACGCCCATGCAATGAACAGTACAATTATGAGCACCGTTGCGGTGATCAAGACTGCACCCATTCCCAGGGCTTCATAGTTGTCCTCCACAAGCTTCTGCGACTTCATCAGGAACGCCGAGGTGAACGTCAGGATAAGCATGATTCCCGATAGTATCGCAATGATGTTGTCCCTTAGCTCGCCGAA
Organism: Triparma columacea; assembly: GCA_030267965.1. Taxonomy (NCBI): domain Eukaryota; class Bolidophyceae; order Parmales; family Triparmaceae; genus Triparma; species Triparma columacea. The sequence goes on from BRYA01000505.1 coordinate 24,105, forward strand.
CGGGAAAACACAAGCCAGGTATATCGTGTAGAGTGTTGCCATCATCAAGCCACTGCTGATCTGCGTGAAGGAACCTGGATCAATGGTAGAAAGCAAACCAGTCATTGCGAGCCTCCTCAGGGTCTCGAACACTTCCCACCACCAGTACTCCTTCTTGTAGGGCTCCCACAAGAACAATATCCCTCTGAGCTTCTCGTCGTTTATCCTATCTTCCCCCATCAACCTGTCCTTCATGCGGTAGAGGAGGACCCAGTACATTAAAGGCACCCCGACTGGGAAGATCCCTATCATCAAGTAGCCATACGCCTGCCAAGCTCCCCTACCCCCCGCTCCGCAGTCGATGCTCAAGTCGCTTCTTAGGCGAGAGTAGGTACCGTCATCAAAATCATCGCAAGGAAACATACCAAAGACAGTCGTTGTTATGGTGGGAAGGGTGAGGTACGTGAGGGCGATAGCAGCGGTGTACAGGTTGGGCCTCTTCTTAAAGAACGCCAGGAGGGAAAGTGTTGCGATCACTGTGACGACAGACATGGTCAGAGCCACAGACTTGACGTAGAAGTTGAAGCCTCCCCCTGCGAAGCAGCCCATGGGGATGAAAGTGAACATGTTGAAGTTTAGGAACTGTGTTGCCGACACCACTTCTTTGAAGTTATCGGGGAGAGACACTTGCGGGACGACGTTGGGGAGGGATGCTGTAATCTGGCCTGAGGCGAACAAAATCTTAACCCCGTTCTTGCACCTCTTCCAAACCTCCTTACCCCTTCGTCCTCCACCCAGCTTCTTCTTAAGGAGCACATACCCGCCGATCAGTATCAACGCAAACAGCACTAAAGCGAGGATGGTGAAAGCAAGATCGTTTTTGCTCTCGCTGCACTGCTTGCAAAGCATGAAAGGGTCTAGGTTGTAGTCGTCCTCGCAGAGGGCGCAGTAAGGGCCAGTGTGTCCATCGCGGCACATGGTCTCAGTGTCGTTGCCGCCAGTACAGGCTTCTGGGGTGATGCAGGGGCGGACGTCGTCCGACTTTTCGCTGGTTCTCCAAAAACCTTCCTCGAGGGTCAAGGAAGCGAGCGTCATGCCAGAGAGATCCTCCCTCATTCCCTCCTCAATTGGAACGCAGGAGCCCTTCCCGTCATCGTAGGTACGGGAGGGACAGATACAAGAAGACGAAGAGGTTGAACCAGGCTTCTCAGTGATGGACCCCTTGAGAGTCTCCTCGCAACGAAAGCAGCTGGTGACGCCAATTGATGACTTCCATTTCCCCTTCTCGCAGGGTTCGCAGGAGGTACCCATGAGGGTCTCCCCGGCCTTGCAGGTACATGAGTTGTCATCACCTATTCTGGAGAAGGACGGCATGCAGTCGCAAGAAGACAGCGCGAATTCATTGAACTCCTCATATTGAGGGCACCTTTCACAGTAGCCAGCACCAGGGTTAGAGAACTCGCCAACATTCTCGCACGGAGTGCAGCCTTCTCTATTAGCTGCGCCTGAAAGAGTGAAGGTGTTTTTGGGGCAAAGACCGCACGCATTTGCGGCCTCGTCAAAGTACTTGCCTGTTGAACAAAGCTCGCAAGCGGAAGAGCCAGGAGGCGAATGACCTCCCGGAGGGCAATCCGTGCACGTGTCGTTGGCTCCGATACTAAAGGTATTCTTGGCGCAGATGGTGAGGGAAGTGCGGTCGGAGGAGGGTTTATAGCCTGCTGGGGCAGTCTGGCAGAAGCTGAGAAGAGCAAAGCGAAAAGCAAGTGAAGAGCGATAAAGTTAGCGTTTGTGAGCTGGAGTGTATGATTCACGCCCATGCTCACCTGGCAAGATTTTTATCTGAGTACTCGCCGTCTGCTGTACACGCAGTGCATTCCGTCACTGTCCCTCCAATCGATGCCGTCCCTGCTAGGCAGTCTCCGCACTCAGTCTTGGTTGTAGGAGTGCAGGCATTGATCATGTATCTACCGGTAGCACAAGTAGCGCAGGTAGAGCAACCGGCTGCTCCCGCGCTGCTGGTTTCACCTTCGCCGCACTGCAGACACTCGTCGGCTCCGCCAGTGGAGTACATTCCTGCTGTGCATTGCTCCTCTCCCTTGCGATCTTCTCTCGGCTTGTATCCAGCCTTGGCTGTCAAGCAAAAGCTGGCGTTGTCAGAGATAGAGTACTTGCCATCCACGTTGCATGGAGTGCATTCCGTCACTGTCCCTCCAATCGACGCTGTCCCTGCTAGGCAGTCTCCGCACTCAGTCTCGGTTGTAGGAGTGCAGGCGCTGATCATGTATCTACCGGTAGCACAAGTAGCGCAGGTAGAGCAGCCGGCTGCTCCCGCGCTGCTGGTTTCGCCTTCGCCGCACTCTAGACACTCGTCGGCTCCGCCAGTGGAGTACATTCCTGCTAGGCATTGCTCCTCTCCCTTGCGGTCTTCCGTCGGCTTGTGTCCGGCTTTTGCAGTTTGGCAGGAAAAGGCCCCAGTTTTGTCACTAAATTGACCCTCTCCGTCACAATTTTGACAATGTTCACCATCATTTGAATACGAGGGAGGGGGGCACGGGAGGCAAGAAGTGGTGCCAATATTAGCGACATAGCCTGTGACTGAGCCAAGTTCA
>BRYA01000506.1:5377-16795 GCA_030267965.1 Triparma columacea
GGGGGGGGGGGTAAGGGGGAGAGAGAAGTTAGCGTTGTGCATAGTAGTGGAAAGGAGTGGTGTGAGCGGAGATGGGCACGGAGATAGATATGCACTGAGATATGGACGGAGATATGCATACTTCTGTGACCACCAACACAAGCCCCTCACGCACCCCGATTTGATATGCCCAGTCGTCCCTCCTCTCCAAACCTTCCCCCCCCCCCTACACCCTCCCCCTACCTCCCCCATCCCTCCTCCCCCATTTCCCCCTATCTAAACCCTCTCTCACCTAACGTTATCCATATTAAATTCCTCCTCAATCTCTCCATTACCTCTTATATCATCTCTCTCAATATTATAATCCAAATCATCTTCATTGTCTCCATTTCCTGCACCTAAATAACCCCTCATTAAACCCGACCTTCTTACAGTGAGGTGGAATATTGGCTTTAAAGGAGGACTATACTTATGTCGTATGTTATTTTGGATATATTGAGGGGTGAAAGATATTGTCGTGCGTAAAGCTAAGAGAAGTAACGCGACTGGGAAGGGTAAATGCTTCATGAGGGATATTTTATTTTTGCCTTCCTTTTGGACTTTTTGGGCCTTTCTTTGCGTAGAACATTACGCATGTCTGTGTTGCGTTTAAAACAACAGGTGGTCCTGGTTACAGCGGTATAATAGGTGTAGTTGGTTTTGGAATTTTCAAATGTGCAATCGTCTTAAGTTGTCCCCCTTTCGTTTCATGTTGCCGTCACCTTTGTTCCTAGCTATTGTAGCTAGCATTTCGTCATCGTCCTCCCTCGGTTGCTATCCCCTGCATCTCTCTCTCTCTCTGTTTCTCCCTCTCCCCCTTCCCCCCCCCTTCCCCCCTCCTTCCCCCTCCCTCCCTCTCCCTTTTCGTTGTTTTCTCTCTCTGTTTCTCCCTCTCCCCTTCCCCCCCCCTTCCCCCTCCCTCCCTCTCTCCTTTTCGTTGTTTTGTTAGTTTCTCATTTCCTCAAATTGCTAAAAGGCGCTTTGGAAAAACGGCGAACAGTCGGAACCTTAGTCCGTCTCGCCGTTTGCTGCCCTAGATTCCCCCATTCTCGCTAACTCTGGATTTCAAAGTTCCGGTAGGTATGGTTGTATCCTCTCCTTCTCCTCCACCTCCTCCTCCATTCTCTTCCTAATAACCTCCCTAACCAACTTAACCTTTTCTTTCCCATCTCCCCCATCCCCTCTCCCGTCTCTTAACTGATCCCTCGCCATCTCGTAAGCTAGGGAAGCTTTGCCCATGGTCTGGAAGACCCCTATGTACCTGCTCTTACCTAGGTAGTAGACCTGGGCCTGCCACTTCCCTGAAGGCCGTTGGGTCACGCCCCTGTATGCGGGTGTGGCTGGGGTGGCCTTGCCGTCTGGTGAGGGGAGGGGGGAGGTTACATCGCAGTTGTTAAGTGAGTTCGTGGACCTTGTTTTCGTGGAGCGGGAGGATGTCGAGGCGCTATTAGAGGGTTTGAAGGCGCCGAAGGAGTTGTAGGAGTTGTATGTGTCATCGAAGTCGGGTTTGGGGGGGTTGAGGTTGGGGAAGGACTTACGGGCGCGCTTTGGGGTGGGAGGGGAAACCAGGGAGGGCGAGGAGGAGGAGGAGGAGGTAACTATGGATGGGGGGCAGAAGGTGGAGGAAGGGAGGGGGGGGGTTGAACCTTTTAGGGGGGGGGGATTCTGGTGTTGGGGAGGAAGTGGAGTAGAAGGGTGTGAGGGAGGGGTGTTTGTGAGATTTGTCGGGTGCTCTTGTAGGAGCATCAATATGGGCAGATACGATTTCATCTCTTAGTCAGTCATGCTAGTATTCTACCCACTCCCACATGTCCTCCAATCCTGTACCTTTGTCCACTCTCACCTTGAGTCCAAACAGCAGCGCGGCAGCGTTTTGCGGCAGTGACATTGGGGAGGGTGACCTTGAATCAGTTGATGAATAAGTTGAGGGAGAAGTTGAGGGAGACATTGTGGGATGCATTGACATTGAGGAGACAAAGTCATTGAGGGTGACATTTGGGAGAAATTGAGAAGATGATAGATCAGTTGGGGGGGTGTGTGTCGTTGGAATTTGTGATGGAATTTGAAGGGCTTGAGTTTGAGCTTGAGTTTGTGATCCAAAATGAAATGGAGAAGCATCTCGAGTGAGATCATTGTCTTCTTTTGTGTATTTGATGTAATTTGTGGCTATTGAGGCCATTTTACGGCAAATTAACTATATGAGATTGTTAACGACTAAGAGATTTGGTGGAAATGGGTCAGTATGTGTCATAAAACGCCTTCAAGCTTGAGTTTTGGCCTTCAATGAAATTGATGTCGACTCTAATTGGAAACCATCAGCGAGCAAAAAGCCTATTGGAGGCACTAGCTTTCTAAATAAGTGGTTACAAGGCTTAAAAGAGAGGTATGTGTTTGTGTTGACCTACCTATTATCACCGTATTAGGTGTTCTGCTTGTTGTTGAATTGGGGAAGACAAGATTTGCCCAAAAGTCCGGAAAAAGGCAAACAGTTTCTTTGAAAATTATGGCACTTTTTAATTTGACTCCCGCGAGATGTTCACGAGATTTTAAATATGACAGGGGGGTATATTTACTATCAGATTCCTTAGGCGCATGCCGACAGACGCGCGGGCACGTCTCTCCTTTTATTCCATCTCTCTCTTGAGGAATTCCTCCTCCTGAATTCCTCAGTTCCTCCATCTCATCTCAATTCCTCAAATTTGATCCCAATTTCAACAATGATTAGCATTCTAATCGTACAAGCGACACTTATTTGTATATGTATACATACTGTACCAATACAATCTACGATACATGAACCTCAAGGAAATTCAGGCTTCAATCTTGCGTCTGCCTCCGCCTCTTTACCTCAAAATATGTTAATTGAGCGCTTGGACGGGCGTAAATTAGACGAAATAGAAATAGTTACTGAAAAGATTGCAAAAGATGATACATGTTGGGAAACAGAAGAATGTGAATACTGTAAAGATGATGATGATAGTCCAGGTGAGGAAAGGAGAGTTCTCAAAACTTTTAACCTTCGCGTTTTTCAAAGTTCTTGGCATTTGTTGCTGTGGCATCCCTTGCTGCACCCCTTGCTGCATCCCTTGCTGCACCAGCCTATCTTATTTATACTGATAGATCAGCATCTCATGAACCCCCCCCTCTAACAACCCTCCCCCCCCCCTCATCCCCCAGCTTGCGCATCCACCAACAAGAAGCAGCCCTTCTCCTGCATCAACACTCCCCCCCCCGATTCCGCCTCCCAGGTTTCCACCTACACCCTATACTCCCCCTGTTCTAGCACCCCTGGTGACAGGTTTTGGAACCTTGTGTATTTCCAGGTCTTCGTGATGCTGGTAGGGTGCGGGGCGATGAGGGTTGCGAGGAGGGAGATCGGGGGTACTCTAAACGAATTCGATAGGAGGAAGAGGGACGGGTACACTCCTCAGAAGGTAAGCAAAAAGGAGAAGGGATGGGAGGAGGAGGCGACAGGTAGGAGGGAACAATTCGCCCTCTCCCCCCCCCACACACACACATACCACGACGGTACGATTTTTTACTGACACACGCCGCGCGCAACGCAAACTCTGTGTGAACAAAAACAGCTGGGGAGGAAGGGGGAGGAGGAGGAGGAGGAGATCAGCTTCTTGGGGGAGAGGGAGAGGATGCGCGGTGGCGGTGGTGGTGAGGTCGAACTTGTATAACATACAATAGTATGACAATTTGGAAGAAGAAATCTGTTTTTGTTTTTGAGCATGCACACGCCGATCAGTTTCCATTGGGTTGGAAGGTCCCCCCGAACACTAACCAGGCCAGCAGACTTTTGGAAAGCAAACTAAGCACGATGTAAGTGACCTCCCCATACCTGTAATCCTTCCACTTGCCAATCTTGGCGTATTGAAGTATCATGTTTACTGGGAAGGTATTGAAGAAGAAAAAGTACCCCCCAAGTATCCCGTAAACGAAGTTGGGTATGTTCCCATAGTCCCCTCCCCCAAGAAACGCTATCATAACGTTGATCCACGGTACGACCCCCGCTAAACAGCCTAGGAAGAAAGGTGTCCAGTCGACCTTCTGTCCCGTGGCCTTCCTAACGGCTGGCATGTTGGCCTCCTCCATCCACAGTCCGAACAGGTTCATGCTGGCGTTGCAGCCAACGATGGCAATGAGGTTCCCAAGGTCCCAGACCCCGAATAGCACGGCGATCATTACGATCATAAGACTGGAGGATAGGGCGTACTCGTACCATCTCCAACGGTTTATTGAGGAGTTTATCTGACTTATGTAACTCCCGGGACAGCAGACGCATACCAGGTGAGCCAGTGCGCTAAGGTATAAGAAGAAAGGCGTGACGAGTCCAATAGGAAGGTCGAACGCGAAGCTCGACGACTGGTCGAACCCGTTTGTCGTTGCGTTGTACTTGGCGTAGGTGTAGAGGACGGGCTTGGTGAAGTCTTTTACGGAGTCGACGGCGAAGTACGTCGCGAGCATTAGGGTGGCCTGAGTGAAGTGGAGGGTTAGGGCAACCTTGTTGAGGGAGAGGAGCTTTGAATGGGGGATCGTTGACGGAGGGGAGTGGGGGGAACCAGACTCTACGTCTATCACGGGGGATTGGATAAAGGGCTGGGAGAGCATGGTTTGATGCTTGTTTTTGCTGCTGCGAGGGGAGGGCGGCCAAAGGTGAAGCTGTTGTCAGATGGGTATTTGGACAGGGGAGCCGCAGAAAAATGACAGGAGGCGGATTCAAAAGTAAGGGGAAACCGACTTGGTGTTTTCCCGAAAATTATGACGCTCATTTCACAACTCACAGGCCAATATATATTTGGGAGAGATTGGCAGCCAAGGTGAGGTGGCTTTGCCCGTCTTCATTTCTGAGGTCACAGGTTGTATAAACACAAAAATGACCTGTCCGCTTTACCAAAGTATTCGCCTTGCCTAGCACCCTACCTCCAAGAATTACAACCACCCGCTCGCACTCCCTTGCGTGGTACGAAAGCAAATAAAACGTTGCTTTAACTCCAATTTATTCTCCCCCCAACTATTCCAATCATGTCGCCCAACACCACCTCAATCCAATACTTTACTCCGTACCATAGCCCAGATGTTCTGCACACTTGCCGCCAACACACTTCCCCAAAAAAACCTAACAAATTTCCAGATTCAGTCCCTTCTTGATGCATCCCCATTCCGAACCCATCCCCTTCAAAAAGCAGAATTCAGATGTCAACTTCGTCCCCCCCGTCCTCTCCCCAGCCCACTCTGCCTCCCGCGCCTCCTTGCACCCCGGCATCAACCCGTCCCGTCGTTGAAACGTCGAACTCTACCGCCACACCTGATTTGAATGAGGTGGACCTGTCCTCCCCCGGTCCCACCACCCCTTCCTCCTCCTCTGTGGAGACCGCTGCTGCCCTGACCTCCTCTCTAGACCTCAACGAGGTCAAGTCTAAGCTGGCTGTTTCTGTCCCCGCTTCTGACTCCTCTAATAACTCCTCCACCTCCCCGATTTCAATCCCGCCCTCGTCAGCCTCTACGCCTGGGACCCCACAGGCCACCCCGGTGCCTCATAACACCCCCCTGATGAATTCCTTCCGCGAGAACTACGTTGACCCTACCCTCTCCAAGCTCACCGAGCGTTTCCCAGGAACCTCCTCCCAGATTGCCGGTGTGGTTGACACCACCACAGGGAGGGTCACCGACACCCTGGCGGCTGCCCAGAACCTCACTGCTTCCACGATTAACAACGCCACGACCTTCACCTCTAACCTGACCGCATCTGTGAAGGAGACTACGACGAATTCCCTCACTGCCACGACCTCCATGGCTGCCAACCTCTCTGTGAACACCAAGGCCGCCCTGGACGCCGTCGCGCAGCGCACCACGGAGACGATCAACCATAACATATCAGAGGTCAAGCGCCGCGCCGAGGAGACAACGACCGTAATCCGTACCAAGGCGGGGGAAGCGACTGAGGTTATATCCAAGAGGTGAGAACTGCATGTTGTTGGCCCGATGTGGTTTTCTTGCACTAATCCTCCCCCCCTTCTCCCACATAGGACTTCCGAAACTACGGCGGCCATCCAGAAGCGAACGTCGGAGTCCACCGAAGCGCTCCAGAAGATCACCAAAGACGCCTCAGACCTCATCCAGAAGCGCACCGCCGAGACGACCGCCATAATCAAGGAGAACATAGCCCGCCGTACCACGTACGCGGCCTCCGTCTTGGTGAGCTGGAAGGAGCACATCGAGACCACCGCCGTCAACCCCCTCCTGAGCTCCCTCGGGCAGATTGCGGCCAGGGCACAGGCGGTGTCGTTCCTCCAGGGCCGCCAGCCCTCCGAGCAATTCAAGGAGTTCGCTTCCCAGGACATGTGCCACTCGGTCACTCTGCCGAGGAGGGAAAAGTTCACGCAGACCTTCGTGGTGGAGGCGGGGATGACACTGTTTTATGAGTTTGCCGTGGAGGACATGGACATCGGAATGAAGGTCATGCTCCGCTCTCAGGTCGACGGGGGGAGCAAGGAGGAAGAGCTCGTTGATTTCAAGAAGTACGCTTCTAACCAGGTCCACAAAGGCTCCATCAATGCTGGGGACTTTGAGAAGGTTTTCGTTTTCATGTTCGACAATGGGTACAGTTTGGTTAGGAGCAAGACTGTCGGTTATAGGTTCACGGTGCTCGACCCTGAGGTGATAGAGAAGGAGGTGGAGGAGACGAAGAAGGCGGGAGAGACCGAGGAGGCGAAGGTCGAAGAGAAGGCGGAGGTCGAAGAGAAGGCGGAGGTCGAAGAGGAGGAGCAGAAGGACGCTTCCACTGCCGAATAATAAACAATTGCGCTGCACATTACTAACCGCTATGTTGTAGTTATTTCATTCATATACGCTCATCACCACCCACCCCTTCCCTCCATCATGCCCTCGACCTCCCACTTCGCCGTTAGCTCCCCGGCCATGGCCCTCGGTGGGGCCGTCATTGGCCTCATTCCCTCCTCCCTCTCCCTCCTCACTTGGGTAAGATAGTTGATTGGGCTCGGGCTCATCCTGTGGGTGGAGGGGGGATGAGAGGGGGGAGTGGGTGAGTTTGGTGGTGGTGGTGGTGGTGGTGGTGGTGGTGGTGGTGGTGACCAAAAAACGGCCGCTCTTCCAGGGACACACGGTGAGGGTTCCCACACCATGGACGCAGCGCCGCGTCGTGCTCATCACCGCCGCATCGCACTCACCTCGGATTCATCAACTTGGGCTTCTTCACATTAACATCACCACCCACCCTCCTCATGGCCTCCATGGCCGCCTCCAGGCTCACGGGGAAATCCGTCTCTTGCTCCTTGATGACCTCGGCGTTCCTCACCAGCTGCAGCGTCCTCGCATCTACGTTCCCCCTGAGGGACGGCAACGTCGTGGCCGGCCTGCCCGGACTTCCCCCCATCCCACCCCAACCATTCCCCCTCCTACTCTTCCCTCCCCCAAACAACCCATGGTCGTCGCTCACTTTCCTCCCAAATGCGATCACCTTCCCCTCCTGCTCCCTCTCCAGCCTCCTCCTAATATCCCCTCCCGTCACCTTCTCCTTTAGAACCTCCATCTCCTCCTCAATCATCAACTTCGGGCTGACCCTCCCCCCCCGAAACCCCCCCCAGTCCTCCGAGCTCGACTTAAAGAAATCGTCGTACTTGCTTCCGGCCAAGAGAACCTCGTCTCCCCAAGGCCCCATCCCCAAAACATTAACCGCAGCAACCCTAAACTTGAGCTTCGTCACTCCAATTGAGCAGGGCTGCACAAAGTACTGGCGGAACTGGTTCTGATACACCGTCTTGTACACTCCCCAGCCTGCCTCTAATCCCCGGACCGCTGCCATACCACCGCTTCCCATCTCTAACCCTAGCCCATCATAACCTCTCCCCTCCCCCGCCACTCCCCCATCCCTCCACTCCTTGACCTGGACCACATAGGTCTTGATCGGGTACCCGTTCCCCCTGGCCTCGTCCCAAACGACCCGGATCCCCTGCTTAGTTTTGCTGCCGCCCATGGGAAGCACCCTCTCTTTCGTACTTAGGATGAAGTGAGGCACCGCTGGAGGTGTCGGGACAGTAGGCTTCGTAGAACAGCTACTAAGCCCGCTCACACCGCTTCCCTTTCCACCAAACTTCATCCCGGGCAGCACTTCCCCACGCTCAAACTCGTCGTTTATGTACTTCTCCTCGTCGGTCATATCGTAATCCAGAGCCTTGTACTTCACCCTGAACCTGCAGTGGTACCAGCTGGCCGGCTGCAAGTCTGTTATCTTACACCTGATCTTGTTCCTTTGCCCGAGTCCCCCAGGGTACGTCATCGCCTTCACCGTCCTAAATCCCCTCTTCCCCCCTCCAGTCAGCAAGCTCACCGTGTTGGCAAGGTTTCTGCACTTTCCTTCCCTCCACTCCCTGCCTTTTTGGATGTCCACGCGAATCTCAACAGACACACGATCCCTGCCAGATGAGTCCCTCAGGCTGGCCGTGTCTACCATGGGGATCACCACTGCTGCAGAGTCCACGCCCGTCTCATCGATCACCGGGGTGGGGGGGGGGGGCACGTACGGAGTGTAGCTAGACACGACCATTCGCTCCGCCCTTCCCTGAACCGTGATCAATTCGCACCTTATTGTGAAGCATGAAAGCTTGAGCTTGAGCCTGCTACTTTCCTCCTCCCCCCCTCCCCCTCCCTCCCAATCTCCCTCCTCGCCCAAGCCCTCAACAACATCAGCAACCTCCATGTCTTTTGCCTCTCCTGTGAAAACATTTTTCCATGCAGGCACATGAAAGTTAACGTCGGACGCCTTGTCCCACACCCCCCGCCTGACGCTGACCCTGATCCCTGTCTTCCCCAATCGAATCCCTTTGAGAATCTCCTTCTTTATTGCTTCGTGTCCCTCGCTCCTTCCTGCCCTAGTCATCCTCCCCACCGCCCCGTCCTCCTTCACCCCACTACTGGCGATCCTCTGCAGCTTGTAAGCCTTCATCACATCAAGATTATGCCGAGTCGCAGATTGTTGACCCTCTTGTTCGTCAGGACTCTCGTGAAAAACGTCAATCCAATCCTTGATCAATACTTCCGCGTGTGTAGCCTCCTCGCCTGATTTAGACTCCCCCCTCCTATTGCTCCCTTCCTTCTTACCCGCATCCTTCACCAGCACCTTCTTGCATGCATCCAGACTTGTGTTGCACGTCCACCCGTTGGCCTCCATGATATTTTCTGCCTTTCTCGCAAGACCAATCAAGCCTCCCCTGTCCTCCTCAGTCTCTCCCTTGGCAATTGCGAACCCGTACACAAACTCTTCCTTCGCTACAGAGGCCTTCCAGTCCTTCGTTCCTAGAATCAGGTTCTTTACGTCGTAAGGGTTCTGGCAGAAGAACATCTCCGTTGCCACGATGTGACTCGGCGTGAAGATCTCGACGGGTTCGTTTGACGCCGACATGGCGTTCGTGATGGCCGTCCCGAGGGCGTGCTTGCTAACATCAATTTTGAGCGCCTGCGTTGCTTTTGCCGAACCCTTGTCACCCGTTTTCTGGTAGTCACCCCCCCTCATGCCAGCTCTGTACGCGTTCTTGTTTTTGTCCCCCCGATTGATTTCTTCCCCAACGAGTTCCCCAATGGCCCTCACAACGTAGTGGACCCCGAGGGTCTCGTCGTAGATTTTGAATTCGTCAATTTCCTCATCAAAGGACGCCAAGTGAATTGATTGGTTTCTGTTGCGACCATCACGAGAGGGAGACGCCTCCTCCTTTTTCTCCTCCCCTTCTTGCCCTCCATCATCGGGGGGTAAATCCCTTTTGGCTTCTTTCTCGATTATCTTGCCCTTGTCCCACAAATCCCACACCGCCTTCCTCCTCGCGAACATGGCCTGGGCGCACCTGCTGAGGAGCCTCGCTGCCCTGAACTCGTGCTCGTGGTCCACCCTAGCCCCACCCTTCATGTACTCCAAAAAACCATTGATCTCCTCCTCTTTGATCTCGCCGTCGTTGAAGGGGTCGAGAAAATTCATGAAGACGCCAATGTCGCGAGTGTCAATATCTATGGAGTGGATGTTGTGGTCTTTGGTCCACTTTTCGATGCTCTCGAGGACTTCGGATTTCGTCTTCCTGGCCCTGTCCATCCTCTTTTTCCCCCGCTCCGCCGACCGCATGAATGCATCTTGCTTCCTCTTTAGCCTTCTCTTGTGAAATCCGCGTATGGCCTCCCCCAACTCCTCGGTGTTGACGCTCCCGCTGTTGTCTGCGTCGATGCGAGAAAAAACCATGTTCAAATCGGCACCCTCTTCGATCATGGCCGACTCAAGAATCTTCAAGAGCTTGGCTGCCGACGTGCTCTCCGATTCCGAGGGACCCTCCCTGACCTTGCGGAGCCCGCCCTCGATTTCCTCGAGAGTGACCTGGCCGTCCTTGTTGGGATCGAGGTACTCCATGATTTCGAGCACATCGTCGTCAGAGAAGGGAAAGCCCTCCAAGTCCGGGCTGAGTTCCGCCACGGTCCGAGACAGGGCGGAGAGAGCTTTAAACAGAGTTATCTGTCCGATAGAGGCCTCCTCCTCTTGAGCGCTTGGGACCCCACCATTTGTCTTATTGATAACGTTATTGAAGAACTCTTCCGCTGTGATATTGACGGCTTTCATAGCCTTGGCGAGCCGCTCAGTCTTGCTTTTCCCTCTATTATCAGGGTCGTCCTGAGCCACCATTGTCCTGGCAGCTCTGAAAGCTTGCCTGAGTTCCTGCAACGAGACCTCACCATCGCCATCTCCCATTCCGTCGATGAACGCGCAAGCCACGCTGATCTGGCTATCAGTGAGCTCCGCGTCATCGTCCAAGCCTCCTTTAATGTCTTTGTCGAGGTACTTGAAAAGTCCCCCAATATCAGTGCCGTGGTCCGCGAGAACTTTCGTGAAGTGAACGACAGTGTTTTTGTGGTTTTCCGATAACTTCATCCTGTGGTGTGTCCTAGACGCACGGCGGACACAGGTGAGGAAGCTCCCGATGGTGACCTGATGGATAGTGCCATACTCCGGCTCGGGGCAAGCCATGGCGAGGTATTGCATTATGCTGCCCTCCTCCTGCTGAGACAGTTTGAAGGACTTTGATGCCTTGGGGTTCGTGTACGATCCCAACTTCACTCTCTCGACGACGACATCAAAGAAGGAATCAGTAGTGAGGTCTTGTGAAATGAGACAGTGCTCTAGGTTCCTTACGATGTCCTTCAGACCATCGGTTACACTTTTCTGGATGTCCTCGAGACGCAACTGGTATAACACTGTCTTCAAGGCCGTTTTTGACAAGCTGGGGGCATTTTGGGATTCCTTAGTGAGGGAGTTGGACGATGGGATAGGCCCAGAACTCTGATTGGTGAGGCTGTCGGAGAGAGACATTAACAGGCGGGGGGGGGGGGGGGGGGGGTTTG
>BRYA01000506.1:16830-34168 GCA_030267965.1 Triparma columacea
GGACGGGTATAAATGAGTTAACGTCGAGAACATCAGAGTGGCAAGCATCCAATGGCCTCACCTTTGTCGTGAGCCAAGCAAAGAAGAAGCCCTGAGTTGCTTTGTGTCAGTTATTCCGGGGTGCGAAGTTGCCTGGGAGATTATGATCTCAACCAGGCGTTGCATCTCGGCGGGTGAGAGTGGCGTGACGGTTTCCATGGGTCAAAACTCCCAAGAAAGTGTTGTAGTGGAGGAAGTTGTGGGTGAGTGAGAGTGAAAAGGGTTGTTGAAGAGAGGGGAAAAGGTGTGATGAAAATGTTGGTGTTGTTTTTAATTTGGTTCGATTATATCGCTAACCATACCGCAATTATGACGCTGATGCCCACGTTGAACCAGCCTAGGTATGCGAGGAATGCTCCACTTATGAAATTAACATTCAGCCTTTCGCAATATTCACCCAGATATTGCATGTCCTGGCAGACGCATCCCATGACGCCCGGGCCACACACACCCCTTCCTGAGCACGCCACTCCGTCAAGTTCGCAAAGTATCCCTGATTGTGACTGATACACCTCGTTAACAAGTCCTCCACTATCCACGGTGTCCCCGCCAATGATGAACAAACTTGGGATGTTGTACTCAGTCCGATTAACCTTCCAGTTGATATTTCTCCAGAATTCAGTGTTGTCAGGCATGGTGATTGTGCCTGTTGGGTCCGGCTCTGGGATCAAGGTCCCTGCGAAGTCGAAGTCGACTTGGTCGGCATTGATTTGTTTGTTTAAGTTGAGGTCCTCGGTCCTATTGAAAACTTCCAAGCTGAAGCCCCACTTCCCGATGAAAACATCCACGTCCTCCACCGACGTTCCAGCCCAGTCTTGGCTCGTGAAGAGGCTCGCCCCTTTGCCCTCCTGGTAGTGGACCCTCTTCCAGTTCATGCCGTCTCTGCTGTACCACATGTCAACGTAGGCCTCCATCTTCCTGACCACGTGGTTTCTCTTGCTTCCGATGTAGCCCCCGCCGAGAATGAACATCTTCGGGTGCATCACCTGGTTTCCAATTTCCCCGTCGAACTCACTGTACATTTCGTAGTCGTACTGAGCAGCCTCGCTCAGGTCCACATGCCGCTGCCGAGGGTCATGGAGAGTAGCGCAGCCGTGCCATGCCCGTGCTGGCCAGGGCATGCTCATGGGCTGGGTCTGAGTTTCTTCATCCAACGGGGGCTTCAGCTTTGTCCAATTTTTTCCGTCCAACGTCTCGTAAATGTCGTTTCGGGAGCGCTCTGCGTCATACCTAGGGTCATCTACGGGCCAAGAGGCAAACCCACCTATCAAGAACATTCTGTCAGTCATGGACTCGTCGTAGGTGTTATTCCAATCGTTCCTCCTCAACTGTGTAATCAGGCAGTGTCCGCTCCTGGGGCTGAACGGAAGGTCCTCGTTCATATGGTTGACCTTCTGCTTCCACACCATCGTCATGTTGTAACCGGAACTATAACCGTACTCCTCAGAGTAGTAACCCAGGCACTTTTCTTTCTTGCTACTCCCACAGTTGAACCCCGTCTTCATGGTCAGGTTGCCGGTCCAGACATCGTTTGTTAGAGGGGAGCCGCCGATCACGTAAAGTTGTCCCTTGAAAACCGTAGTCGCGTGCCAAGCCCTGGCAGCAAACGGGGCGTACCCATCGAACGCCCACGTAACCCCGTCCGCCGATATCCACACATCGTTGGCTGCCTCAGGGTTGAAGCCGCCCGTGAGGACTATGGCGTCGTCCTTGCCGTCGGCGTTGGCGTCGAGTGAGCTGAGGGAGTGCCCAAACCGACTGTACCACGGAGCAACAGACCTCTTTCCAGGAAATTTTGCGTTGAAGTTACCGATCCCGTTGATGTAGTCCCCGTCGAGGTTGTCAACCTGACTCCACTCCTCGCCTGTGTTACTGTAGAAAACGTCTGCATTCCTCCTCGTGAATTCGAGGTCGTAACCCTGATAATCCTCGCTCCTCCCACCAGTTAACCATATGCACATTTCGCCAGGAACAGGGTGCATCGGAGGGCACTTGAAGACTGCGCTGGCGTGCCCGTTCCGCTTGGTGAAACTGGTGGGTCCATGCTCCAGCTTCTTAAAGTTCCTGAAGCCTCCCCCCATATTACTGGGCGTCGGCTTCCTAATGTATTCCTGGGGGTAATCGTTCAGCCACTTAAGAGGCTTCTTGTAAAATTTGTTCGAGTACTCGGAGTTGAACCCTCGGGTCACCTGGACCCCATTCTCGGTGTACTTAAAGCCGAGTTTCTCCATCCTAATTTGCTCGGGATCCTTCGCAAACAGTGGGTCTACGACCTCTTCGGTTTGACCCCGGGACGATGGTAAGTTTATAAATAATAGGAGGAGGGTGAGAAGCAGCATTGGGGAGATTGAATTTCCCGGGAGGCCGAAGGTCCTCATGTGGAGTTTTTGAGTCATTGAAAATGAAACCGAGGAGGAGGGGTGGAATCGGCAGGAATCTGATGCCACCGACGATGGGAGGGGGGGGGTTTGAGCGAAGGTGATCAGAGGATTTAGCAGGGACAGAAGAGCCCCAACATAAACTTTTGTCGGATTGAAAAGGAGAGAAAATAAAGAGTGCTGTTAACGTCTTCTTGTGTTTGTTGCACGCTCTACTTTTGTCTCGGGCTCCTATCTCTTCTTTTCCTACAGGTCCTCGGTTTTGAATCAGAGGGTCGGGGCTTAGCATGGTCGCCTCCTCCTTTCGGGGAGGACCCAAACAGCCGAGCAGGAGTTGGGGTCTCCTATTTGCAATGCTGCTGCTTTTTGATGCTTCGTCGGCCTCCAATTGCGCTTGGTCGCCTCTTTCCACCCATGTGATGCCTTCGGCGGGCCTCCTCTCCCTCACAACCCTCATGACAACACTTCTCCCAGCGAGGGCTCAAACAAGGAGAAGAAGCTTGTGCAACATGCACGGAATTTACAATGCTACGATCAGACGTTGCGAGTGTGCGATGGGGTGGACCGGCGGTAGTTGTGACGAAAAGGTGAGGATGATTTTTTGAGCGCAAATCCTCACGTAAATGTTTACGTCTTCCTCACCCTACTATGCGCCCACAACGCACTCCACTGTGCTCTCTATCTCTTGCAATGCTTCTAACTCTATCGCCCGCTCTTTCTTACCTTTCTTGCTCCCAGTTGTGCCCTGAAGGCTATGACTGGCTGGCCCCCCCCTCTGAGCACCACATCGCCCACGATGAGCGAGTGGAGTGCAGCGGGGTTGGAGACTGCGATCGCACGTTGGGGGTGTGTACGTGCAAGAGGGGCTTCACTGGCGCAGGCTGTGAGATGATGGAGTGTCCCCTAGGCCCGACAAACTCAACTGGGGAGGTTCAAAAAACCTGCAGTGGGCACGGTCGTTGTCTGACGCTTGCGCAAATGGGCGGCATATGGACTGGGAATGATAATCTCGACTTCGACGGGGCTATCTTTAAGCCCAGAGACTACGACCTCTGGGATGCAGACCAAATAAGAGGGTGCGTGTGCGACCCTCCTTACACTGGTTTCAACTGCAGTCTCAAGGCGTGCCCCGTTGGGGACGATTACACGCAGCCTAGGGACAAGTACGGCATGCCGAACCACAACGAAGTTATGCGGATAGAGTGCGCAGCTAGCCGGGGGAGTTTCAGGTTCACCTTCAGGGGAGAGACCAGCGATGAGATTCCTTACAATGCACCTTACGGGAGGGTGAAACACATATTAGAGAGCATGTCCACCATTAGTAGCATTTCTTTGGCAATGAGCTCAGCCACAGTCTGCGCGCACCCGCTGACAACGACCACCATCTCGTTCCTCGACCAGGTCGGGGAGATGCCGGCCGCCAAGGTCACCCCTCAGAAGAATATGGACACCGACGGGGTCGGCAATGATGCGATTATTAGGATGAACACAAAGTTTGTGCTGAACTGCCCGAGGATGCCTTCGGTGAGGCCTGACTCTCACTCTGGAGGGGGGCTTCACTTCAAATATGACGGCGAGACGACCCGCTTTGTGAATTACACTGCGACTGTAGTTGAGGTTGAGAGCGCACTTCGGAACCTGACGACTTTAAGACATCACAGCGACTATGGCCACATCAATGTCACGGCGGCAGGCAGCTCAACTGGAATATGCAGTGCCTTGACCAATGTCAACACCACCATCGAGTTTAAGAGCCAGTACGGCAACTTACACGAACTTGAAGTGATTGACGGGATGAAGTGGTCCCATCGGTACATCAACTTCACTGTCACCAGTCCCAAGGCCACCACCAGAGCGAAGGAGTGTTCAAATCGTGGCATGTGCAACTATAAGACGGGAACCTGCGAGTGCTTTTATCATACGACGCTAGAGAAGGATGTTCTTCGGAGAATGGTCTCGTCGGACGGCAACAAAAATGCCGGAACCAAGGGTGACTGTGGGTATGCGAAAACTGCGTCGAAGAAGTGCCCCGCAGGTCTCACGAACATTGACGACCCACTCTCTCTGAAACCCTGCTTCGACAACGGTTTCTGCGACAACTCTACCCATACCTGTCGCTGCGCTGAGGGTTTCATGGGGGCTGATTGTAGCATGAGGAAGTGCGCTGAAGGGGTGAGCTGGTTTGACAGCATCCAGGGGGATGGTCACGCGCACCAGACGAAGAGAGAGTGCTCTGGGCAGGGAACTTGCGAGAGGGAAGGAGGAAAGTGTCTGTGTGCACCTGGTTTCACTGGGGAAGCCTGTGATAAGACAGAATGCGGAATCGGGATCGAGAAGGGTTGTGGGGCGTACGGGAGATGCCTCCCATTATGGAAGCTAGCGGAGTACAAGAATATAAACGGGGAGAATAAAATGATCGCTTATGGAAATTCCGACGAAGGCCTAAACGGGCCGGAAACTTGGGACAGGAACATGTTTTGGAGCTGCCTTTGCGATGGAGGCAACCCGAAGGCCGGCCCTCAGGGCCCCGCCGCATTGTACGTTTCGGGCATCTACATCGACAAGCCCATGACCCTAGGGTACGAGGGTTACGCCTGTAACAAGGCCGTGTGCCCTCACGGGGACGACCCTGACACCCCGGGAGTAAACGAGATACAGAGAGTCGATTGCACTGCCACCTCAGGGACCTTCACCTTGAGGTTTAGAGATATCACGAGCTTACCAATTGCGTTCAATGCAAACGCTGCCACGGTGAAGACCGAACTGGAAAAGCTGGGAACAATCAATAGTGTCACCGTCACGCTCGTCGGGGCCCAGGCATGCCTGGCTGTCAACGGAGGGTTTTGGGTTGAGTTCACGGGAAACCCTGGGGACCTCCCGGCCATCATCACGACCCCCACGTACAACGTGACGGAGCACACCAAGGGCACGAAGGAGTTCCTTCCGTGCAGCAATAGGGGGACATGCTTTACGAACGACGGGCCTCTCCAGGGTTTGTGCAACTGCCACAAGAACTACATGACGAGCGACGGAAACGGCGCCAGGGGTACTCTCAGAGATTGCGGGAAGTACGACGAATTTGGCGCTGCAGTGGGGTACTTCACAACATAACAAAGGCGTTTTTTGATAAAAGAGCATTTTTTCTTTGGCTATTTTTTGCCTCATGGATCTTTGGGGGGGGGCGTCCTCTATTCAGCCTTCTCCTCGCCTAAATCGAGCTCCTCAAAGTCTCCACCATTTGTCTTCTTGAACCGGGCGTAAATAATGGCGTCGTTAGCGCTGGGGGGGGGGGGAGGGGGGGAGAGAGATATTAGAAGGCGCCTGATGGCATCAAGGTAATATGTAGCTCAACACACGCACATTTGAAGGTCACTGATTGCCCCCTCGTCCTTCAGCTCGTCCTTGGCAGCTCCGGTCTCCGGGTCTCGCATCTGCAGCATGATGTTCTCTGGAGGCACAAGGGGAGTAGCTGTAATTTCGTTCATTCCGCACGCAGCTGAAATTTTATCCTTTATAGTCTTAAACTTTGTCGGGCGCTCAACGGGAATGAAGTAAGTCTGGCCTTTGCGCTTCACGCGCACATGCCTAAAGTTGGGGAGGAGGTAGGGGGGTTAGGAGTTGTGCTGGGAAACACCCTTGAGTCAACTTTGGCGATATTTTTGTTATATTGACCATATGTACATATCATATTCATAACAGTTGTGTAAGTTTGAGTCACAGGATCTTCTCAGAAAAGCAAATTTCACTAATTCAATCCCAAATAGTCCCGGAGCTCCGGTGGACTTAAGGGGTCCTTCCTTATCATGAGACGTCTAAAGAGTGAGATATATGGAATCCTTAAGGCCAACTCCGCCTTACATTTGGGCAACACCAGCCGACATGCTTTTAAACTTTATTTAGGATTGTGTGTTTGGCCCCGCTTCCGATGCTCGGTTTCCTCGAGGCAGTTTTTGTTGAACAAAGCTACTATCTTGTGCGTGTATCCTTTCATTTTCGTATATAACTTTCGATAGACGCAATCTGAAGTGAACGTGGTGGGCTCAAATGTCAATTTTCGCCAAGTTTCGGGCTTCTTCCCAGTCCAGCATGGATCTTCCCGACCCAAACCCATCCTTGGCAGCTCCCTTGCTGTCAGAAGGGTCGCCCTCCTCTGGTCCTGAGCCTCGGACTCCACCTTTAGGTCCCGTCCATGACCTGAGCGGGGTCTCTTCGTTCCGGATAACAGACAATTCTTCATACTCCCTTCAGTCTGCAATAGGGTCAACAGGTTCTCGGACATCGTCCACGAACTCTCCTCAGGATTCCTCTGAAAACCTGGAGGGAAGGAAGTCGATGTTGGAGTCGCAGTTGATTGCGGCTGAGATGAAGTGCATTGAGACCATGTGCAGGGAGATTTCCATCTCTCACAAGCGCAGACTTTTTCTTGCAATGTTACAGAGCGCTGACGACGTGCTGAAGGGGTCTACGAATAGTTCTACAGGATCGGATAATTATGAGGACGACGGCGATGAGGATGGGAGGTCTACCCCCCAGGCACGTGGCAGGGCCAAGTCTTCCCCCGAGGCGGAGATGGAGAGAAAGCGCTCTCTCGATGTGCTGAACAATGATATACCAAAGGTACTCGAGTCTATGCGGGAGAATGTCGTCGATCAAGAGCTTCTTATTCAAGAGCTGCGGTACAAGCTCAACATCGGGGAGGACGAGGGTGTGTGGGGAAGACGAACGTTCACAAGTCACAGCAGCAGCGAATCTCCCCCAGGATCGGCCAGGCCGAGTTCAATGGGAAGGAGGTCGACATGGCACGGGAGTAGCGATGGTAACTCGATTTCAACGAGAGGAAGGAGTATCAGCAGAAGTGGGAGCGAGGTTGATGGTGACCTAGAAGAAAAGGAGGCACAAGGTGTTACTCGACGCCTGAGCAATGTTGGTGTTGACATGCTGGCATTGACGGATCGGATGCGGGCTTTCACGACGACATAGGGAGCGTTAACAAATACCACAAGTGCTGCCGTTCTGAAAAATGTTTACACTTTACACTTGTACAGGGTTCTCATCATTAACAACCGCAGAGCAAACAGCAACAGCAACCGAGGACCGAGGACCTCTTGGCGTCCCGATCCATCTGCTTTTGCGTGCGCTGTCCTGCTACTCTCGTCCCCATCTGCTGCTGTTGAGGAGGCATGACAGTCTTCATGTGAAGCATTGGGTGTTCAATAGGCGCAGCAACAACCGGCTGCTGCTGCTGCATCACCATCGGTTGTGCCGGAGCATACACCTGAGGAACCGGGACAGCTTGTGGGGGCGGCATTCCAGGTCCAACTGGATTCGTGTTGTAAGGAGGTGGAGGGGGCTGCATTATTACAGGCTGCATATTCTGAACGTTAACAAAGGGCGCAGGCTGCTGTTGTCTGTACGGATTACCGCCACCCCCGTAGCCACCGGAGGAAGCGGGAGCCTGCATTTCGAACCTTCCCAAATCCTGTGAAATCAGGACAGATTCCTCATTAATTTCTCTTTCAGCAGTTACCATATCCCAGCCCCAATTGAGGCCCTGTATGTCGACACTTGAGGGGTACCTTTATCTGAAGCTCCCCCCCAAGGAGCCATCTGTTGACGAGAGTGTACCAGCTCCGCCTCCCAGGCCTGATGAGGTAATATAACCCAAAGTCCCCCAACTCCTCGTGTCCCTTTCCTAACTCTGTCCTCCCTCCCATTGCGTTCAGGAAATTTATGAATCCCACCATGGTGATAGTTATATTCGCAAGTATGTTTCTTTGGATATATACGTCGGAATGAAGCTACGAAATCACCAGCCCTCCTTCCTCTCTGGAGACGATGAGGAGGACTCTGGATCTGATGGGGATATTGACCCAGAAGATCCTGCTAACGACCCGAATTCCATCATGTATAAGCCGAGGGACAAATGGCGCTATGTTTTCGGTGGCGATGTGTCCGTGACCAAAATGGAGCCAAAAAGCCACATCAAGGTGAAGGTGAGATTGGATGAGAGTAAGAGTCCTTGAGGCAGGTAAAGCAGTACCTCTAACCCTACTCGGTTATCGCTTCGCTCGTCACCACTCTTTCGTCGCAGGAGGCAAAGGGCAAGTCCAAGTCTCACAAGAAACTTTACCCTTTGATGCTCCTCACGAAGGTAGACCCTACCCAAAGCGAGAACCACGATGGCCAAGTTTTCCAGTCCTCGTGGGTGACAATTGCTGCTGAGTCCAAAGAGGAGATGCATAAGTGGATCCAGATGTTGCGCAAGGCGCGCGACCTCACGCAGTACATGAGGGCTTGCAGGGACTGCAACCAGGCAACCCCGCTCAAGGTGATTGTCAACGCTTGCTCCACCGGCGACTGGAGGTCCCTTTCTTTTGAGAACATTAGGCTCACGAATTCTTCCATTTGCGCCCTAGCGGTGTTCTTCAAGAGGCAGGTCAACAGTGCCAAGGCCAAGACGAAGAGTACGACAGGTGAGGATAGGCAAGAAGAGAAAAAAAACATCGTGAAGGCAGTGCTCCGTGCATGGAAGTGCTCAATATACAATGCCCCCGCCACTCCTAAATTTCATACCACTGCCACAACGCGGCAATCCTTGCCCACTCGCGCACACTAACCTTCTGCGACTCGCTTCGCTCGTCACAGAAATAATCATCAACAACTGCGGCCTCTCCGACGACTCCTGCCAAGTTCTTCTCAACATATTCGAAAATATTCCTTCTCTGGTTCGCATTCGTATGCCAAACAACGAAATTGGCGACAAGGGGGTGCGATTTCTTACCTCTTCGCCCGTCCTTCAGTCGAACTTCATCGAGCTTGACCTGTCTCAGAACCATTTGACGTCCCACAGCGCGCAGAGGCTTTCTGAGATCATATTGGAAGGAAACTCAAGCTCCCTCAAGAAACTAGATCTCTCAAACAACAACATCAAAATCGACGGCATGATTCCCCTCCTTCGTGCGATTCGCGACGTCAAGTGCCCCATGGAAATCTTGAGCCTGAACGGTAACGAAGTTGGTGACATCGGAGGCGTTCTGCTGTCTGAGATCATGAAGGGCTGTGGGCGCACAATTAGGATCATCCGCTGCGCGCGCTGCAAGATAAATCGCCGAGGGATTGAAGCCATCGCAAATGCAATGCATTATTGCGAGTCCCTCTTGCAGATAAAGCTGCATGGCAACATATCCAACTCTGACTCCGTCGGCTTTCTCGTCTGCAGAGCGACACAACACCACTTCACCAAGTCGAGTTCTCGGTTGGCTTTCTCTGTTGGAGGAAGTGAGGGGAACCCTTCGGAACACCCCCTCTACGGCCGCGACGTGAAAGGATTCTTCGCCAACATTGAGCGCAGCACCAACGTCTCAAACCTCCGCCTTCGACGAAGGGGCGTGCATTTGGTAAGGTCGGAGCTGGTCCCGCACAGGGTCAGCATTTGGTTCCGTTTAGAAGGTTCGCATGAAGTTGAGGTTTCCATGTTTAGGGTCCGCATCGCAGGCATCATTGGTGTCAAGCCGACCCTGGTGCACATCGCTTCGACCCTCAAGGAGTCCTCGACGGTGATGTGCGTCAGCCTTGAAATCTGTGCTCCTCACAAAGTAGTCAAAAACCTCTCCTTGCTTGCTGCTCAGAACGACCCAAAGCTCCGTTCCCTCGGGGTCCTCAGGGTCGCTGAGTTCGAGCAAAGTGATACTTCCAACGCGAGAGGATCTACTTCACTGTCCCCCAGTTCCAACTTTGAGCACTTCCTCAATTCTGCCCTTGTCGAATCTTCAGAAGAAAAGAAGATGGAAGCTGCGGACGATGCCGTCGGCGTCATCAAGAACTCTGTTCATCCTCAAATCGAGATCATTGATCTTCCCCCCCTCCTTCCTAAGCGACTTAAGGACATGAATTACAAACGTGAGGGCGGACCAGCTGTAAAGTTTGATGTGCATGCAACTACGAGGAAGCAACCAGGGACTTCTATTGACGCACACGACCCTGGAATGCGCTCCTCACTCGACATGATCCCTCCACCTCCGCCTCCACCCGATGCTGGCGGCGAAGCTGTTCCTCCAGCTGTTCCTCCCCCAATGTCCGAAGGGAAGGTCAAGGGAGTTGCCTCCATGGCAAAGGCTTACAGTCTCGCTGCGGACTTCTTTGGAGATGAAGAAGAGGAAGAAACGGATTTCTTTCCCCCGCCTCCTCCGCTCCCTGACACGGGCGCCGCCCCGCCTGTCGAGCTTCCCGCAGTGACACCCGCACCCCCACCACCCCCCGCCGACGGCCCAGTGCCAGTCATCGAGGAGGATGAAGGAGAAGAACTAGATGAAGAGGAAGGGATTGTGGACCCTATCCTACGTGAGACTATAGGCATGCTGACCGAGGGAAAATCCCTCCTAGAACTCAATGTGCCGCCGCCTCCGCCAGCCCCACCGGAAGAGCGTTCCTCTTCGGTCACAGCGCCTCCACCTGATCGCGCGTCCTCCGTTGCAGCCCCACCGCCCCCCCCTTCTGCACCCCTGGGTGTTCCACCTCCCGCTCCCACTGACAGCACCCCAACCCACCCTCCGGCACTTCGCAAGAAGACGGTGTCTCGTTCCTCAACCAATGATTACATAGGGGAATGGAACAAAGAGGAGATCAGTGAAATGACATTGGAGCGGGATCGCGGAGAACTTCGTTGGGAGGATAGCGAAATAGAGAATGATGATGAGGACGATTTTTTCGATGAGAGCGAAACTCGTTCCCCTCAATCCCAAACGGAGGGTAGTAAGCCTAAGGCGGTAGGGTTCGAGGTCGAGGTCGATGAGGTTGATGAGGTTAGCACTCCCACTGTCACAACTAGAAAGCATGGTTTGACCGCCGTAACTGAATATTCGGAATTTGACGACGAAAAGGGGGGTGATGACGATGAGGAGGAAGAAGAGGATGGAGAGTTTGAGCAGACCAAAATAGTTTCGAGCGCGAGGCGAGCGTCTGTCACGTCAGACATTGAGGAAACCATTGAAATAGAAGCTGCTGCTGCGGCTACTCTTGCTGCCAATGACGAACAAGACCTCAGTGGTTTCGATGACGAGAATGAGGACCAGGACGAAGACCGCCTTGCCGATCACTCTACAGGTCCTGCTGCAGAGGGCTCGACTAAACCTGTACCTGAGAGTAAGTTGGACGATGGCATCGTAGATGACGATGACGAATTTGACGAGGACCTTCCTGAAGAAGCCCATATCATGCTTGACGACAAAATCCCTGAGAAGAGGACTTCCCTACAATTGGCAAGGGATCGGGCAAAATCCAAGAGGGTGTCGTTGGTTGACAGTGAGTCTGGCTCCCAGGCAGAGATCTCTGCCTCCAAGGCTGAAGAGCAAGAGAAGGCTGACCATGCTCTCATGCGAGCTGTTTCAAACCTCGCTGAGCAGGCTGAGCAGCAAGAGTCGGTCGCTAAGCCTAGCGATATTCTAGCGACTACAGACCCCCTTCCGTCCTTCATGGAGAAGCGCCGTGATTTGTGCAAGGCAGTTGGTTCAAGGTCGATTTCAGAGATCGAAAAGGCCGTCTTTGCAGTGAAGGAAGACTACCTCCACGGTGGCAACAAGTGGCAAGAGGTTAAGTCTGAAAACAAAAGGACGTACTACTGGAACAGAATTACAGGCAAGACTCAGTTTGAGAAGCCGACCGGTATGCATGATTCAGACCTGGACTCCGTTTCGAAGCTACTTTCTCAGCTTCACGTGCTGACACAGGACTTCCAAACTCTCCACATTGTCTCGTCGTCGGACCAGCTTCTGGAGCAATACCAATCCTTCATGTGTCGCTGCGCGGTACTTGGCTACAACGGGCAGGAGGCACAACTCGCTAATCAACAAATGAACAATCACATCATGGAGCTCATTTCGCAGGGCGTCATTGACCCCAACAGTGAAGCGTACGGCATAATACACATTAAGTCGCAAATTGTGTTTGCCATGATGAGCAGGGGGGCTCATTGCGTTTCTCAGTTGACAACATTCTTGCAACAACTTGCTGAATCGAGAAAGGCTGGTAGCATTAAGGAAGGCGAGACCACTGAGGAATCCATTGCCAAGATTTTCCTCAAGCGCTGTCAGCAGCTTGAGAAGGTCGCACAAGCGGCCCTTAGCAGCAACGAGGATGTTCTCAAGAAGGTCGAGACTGCAATTCTGCAGGCATACTTGATGAACTATCTCACCTCAACGACGGTCGAACTCGAGAAGAAGAGGGCCGAGGTTGGCTCTGAGGTGAAGGTTCTTCTGGAGAGTATATTTGCTGCCGCCAAGAAGAAGAATATCTTCACGTTGAAGAAAAAGCTTGCTGAGGCCAAAAGAATAGGGTTCCACGCCCCCGGACTTCAGGAAGCAGAGAATTTGCTAGAGCTGCAACACAAGCTGAGCTCGGAAAAGCAAGCGAAGGAAGCAATCGCAAGGGCTGCGAAGGCAATCAAGGGTGGCAGATTGGCAGTTGCCAACACTGCAGAGCTCATCCCTGTCCTTCGCCTCCTTGAAGCTGTTAATTTGGAGACGGACAAGACGACGACAAACAACGTCAAGGACGTCAAGAGGTATTTATCCAAGCTTACGGGTCACGACGAAAAAGAGAAGTTGATCTTATCTTTGCTTAGCCGCGGCGATGCCAAGGAACTGTCGGACTTCCTGGAGGGGAAGGGAGACGGAGAGCTTGTTGTTGCTGCCGCCATCAAAATTGAGATGGAAGAGTGGATCGCCGCATGTAACAAGGCTGGAAATAACGATAACTACGACGAAGAATCGGACTCTGAGACAACGGTCTCTTCAAGCCGCTCAAGTTTCGACCTTTTCGGCGGCGATACCGAAGTCAAGAAGGGAGAAAGCGGCAATATCTGGAAAAAGGGAATGCTCGTCAAGACGAGCAGGGGAAAGAATATGTACGACCCCACCAGAAGCTGGAAGGAGAGATTTTGCGTGCTCCAGGGTCGCACGCTGACGTACTACGCCGTTTCAAATGACAAGAAGAGCAAGACAAAGAAAGGCAGCTTGATTGTGCACTCTGCAATCGATGCGAACTCAGCCGGAGAAGGGGATGTCTGGAAAAAATCTAACGTTTTCATCATCAGAGAGGGCAGGGATCTGACTGACATCGACACGATGCTGCTGCATGAAGCAAGGAAGCAGCTGAAGGTTTTGCAGAAGAAAGAACTCGAGCGCCAAATGATGGAAGGGATTAACAGCAGGGATGCTGAAAACCTGAGGGTCGGACTGAAGAGAATTGGCGAGCTTGGGATCGACATTAAGGATGAGGTCGTTGAAGAGGCCAAGGAAGTGTTGCTCGAGGAGGATAGGTCTCTGGCGAAGAAAGAGCTGAAACTTGCCATCGAAAAATGTTCAAGGAGCATGATTGCCGACAATCTTGCAAAGTGTGAGGCTCTTGGGGTTGATAAGGACCATGAGATCATGGTCGAAGCCATGAACATGGTAAAGTACACAGAGATTGAGCTCAACCTGCAGAGGATGCGAGTGGCCATGGAACAGGCAAATAGCAAGAACTTTGACGTTGAGCTGCAGAGCATCAAGGCAAATGCTAATGCTACGGAGGAGGACAAGGAGGGCCTTGCCGCCCTTATTCTTGAGAATAGCGTCAGAGTGCTAAGGAACGACATGTTGGCAGGTGCGATCCTCGCGGATGAGGTGAGAGCTCTGCGGCAAACGCTGAGCACGTGCATGGCAATGAGAGTCGAGGTCGGGCCTATGCAGCTGCTCAGGCTGGGCTTACTCGCATTTGGGAAGGAGGAGTCCACCAAGAGCAATGCAAGCACAGTGAGGGTGAGCATGTTTGGACTTCACGGTGGAAACCTCATCCACGACGCGCCTTACGCACTAGACAAGTGCCCCCTTCTCAAGGAGCTTGATGCCGCTGTGGAGGACGGGAAATCTTCGAAAATGAAATTCAGCACTCTCGTGAAAAGCTCGAGGTTGTTCGGTGCTGGCAGGACGTCAGGAAAACGGACGAGCGTAATGAGTGTTGCGAGTAATAAAAGCAATGCAAGCAGCAAGTCGCTCAGGAGCATTTACACGGATAACAGGCTCAACATTAGTGAGTGCTTGACGAAGGGGATTGCTGACAGTCCGGGGGGGGAAGTAAAGGGTATGGAGATCTTTGGAATGGTCAAAGCCGTGGTTCTTCAAAGGATGATGCCCATGTCCGATGATACCATGTCTTCTGGTGGGGGTATTGGCGGGAAGAACTATGCCGATATCGCCGTGAAGATTGTGCAGAGCGCGAGATCTGACTCTAAAGTTGCCATCGAGGTTTACATGCAGCTTTGCAAGCTGATGACTGACCACGGCAACGACAAGAGGGGAGGTGACGTCATGCAAAGTTCCGAGGTGAAGCTGCGTTGCTGGATACTCATGGCATTCTTACTGCGTTGCGTGGTTGTTGACGGGGGCCTGAAAGAGCACTTGAAGTTTCACCTTAGCCAGCTCCTCGTGGGACTGAATAAGGCCAACTTGAGCACCAAAATGTTGTCGGCCATGGGCAAGAGCCAGAGGAAGAGTTTTGGGGGGAGTTTCATGAGCTTAGGGGGGGACAGCATGACGGGAGGGGGGGGGAGAAAAAAGAGCGGGAGGGGTCTGGGTGCAGGGGGGGGGGGTGCGGGGGTGGACGGAGATAATTTGATCCTCAAAAAGGTCAGCAAGTACTGCGTGAACTGCTTCGGCGTTCAGGAGAAGGACGGTATGACGTTCTACTCCCCCCCGAGCATGAAGGTTGCCCGGAACCTTTTCGAGGAGGAAAAGATAGGTGTGAAAGTAGGCCTGATGACAGGAAAGATTCAGGAGGTCCCAGTCATGTTGATCTTGAACGACACGCCCTACTCTCTGATGACGGCTCTGGAGACTCTCATGACGGGCTCCAACCCCAACATGAGCCTGCCTAAGAACCAGTTGCAATTTCAAAAGAGGTGGAACGGTTTCAGTTTGTATGTGACTGAGGGTGGGATCGAGGGCAAGATGAAAGATCTAGCATTGTGTCCGTTAGAGGGCGAGAGTGTCAAGATGGACTTCGATATATCTTGGGAGAGTACGAGGGATGAATTCCAGCAAGGGAAGAGGAGCATAGTGCTGAGGGTAAGGACGATCAACAGGGGGGAGGCTCGCAGCAATGACTTTGTTCCGCCTGTGCTGCAATCCGACGACTACAACAAAGACGTCATGACGGCCAGGAACCTTTGGGAGACCTGGCTCAAGGCGGGTATCAAGGGGGTACACGGGGGTCTGCCTGATGACAGCACGAGGCTCAACTTGATGTTGGCGGAGGAAATCAGGAAGGTCGAGGCCGGCTGCTACAGCCTCGGGGCTGGATGGGAGGGCTATACAAGCTACCTGCTGGCCGTCAGGGCTGCGCTGTGCTGCAATGACAAGGATTGGGCCGAGGGATGGGATGGAGGGGTTATCGGGAAGAAGGCACCTGACGGGAAAATTGTCGAAGAGGTTTTGGGTGGACTGCTGAAGTTGGGGTTCGGGTCCCCCTCGAAGAATGCCCATTTGAAGTACTTGCTGACGAGGGCGTGGCTGGACTACGCTAAGACAAACGTCCTATTTGGGGGTCACTTTTTGAAGGCCAAGCTCATGAAGAGCAGCGTGATTGCCATGAGCATGAGTGTTCAGCTGGTGATAAACGGAGACGGTTTGTTCCTGCTGGTCGATGACCCGAAGAAAGAGCTCCTCTTTAGTTGCAGGCACACGGATGTTGACGAAATCAGGCATACAGTGAGCGGAAGTTTGAAGCTGGTCTTCACGGGTTTGAGCCTGGAGCTTGATATTCTCCAGGATGGCTGGGACGGAAAGCAGGTGGCATCACTTATTGCGAATGTCTGCAACGACGTACTTTGGGAAGGTAGCTTCCTAGACGGCACTGGGCTCGGCAGCTGCACTGACGAAGAGGGGGTTCTGAACCAGCGAGAAATCCTTCAGATCTTTTTGCTCGAGTATCCCCTTCTGGTTCCTCCCCCAAAGCCCTCTAGTCTCGTCAAGAACTCGGGGTGGTTCCCCATACCCAAGAGCGACAGGACAAATTGGGTGGAGGAGGCGAGGGAGGCCGAGAGGCGAAATCAAATTGAAGCCTTGGAACTCAGCGCGAAGCAGGCTATGATAGAGCAGGAGCAGATGGCAAAAGCTGGAGAGGCCTTTGCAATGATGCAGGACGATGATGACGACGAGGGGGGAGGGGGGGCGAGATTGAGCCACAGCAGCCGCCAAAGGACTCTCAAAAAACAGGGAAGCGGACGCGGAGCGGAAGAATTGGGTGACATGTTTGGCGGAATGGAGCTTTCGGAGGTTGAAAAGAAGAAGATGGACCCGGCGAAGAAGAAGAGGCTTCTTTCGAAGATGAGAATCATTGGGAGATTGGCTGGAGAAGTGAAGAGGAGGCATGAGCTCAACAGCACCATCTTCGGAGTTCCAGGAGAGCCTCCAAAGGTGAACTACCATATTCCAGACCCTCCTAGCAGTATGAGGAAGTTCGGAAAGGGAACGAGCACCATAAGACAGCTGGGAGGGGTACTGACCCCTCCGGAGAAGCCCAAGGTGACGAGGATCTGCATGCCCAGTGAACTTCCAAAGGTCAGTTTAGCGTACCCTAGCAGGGAGATGGCGGCAATCAGAAAGCTTCGAAGTAACACGGAGCAGCTGAGCAAGAAGAACAGGGCGACGCTAAGCTTTTCGGGGCAGGGGGCCGGGCTCGAAGGGGGTGGAACGGATCACCAGTTCAGAGAGAAGAGAGATAGAAGGAAGAGCCGAACGAGCAGCGTCGGGATGTCCGTCAACTCTAAAATGCAGGACGGGAGGGTCAGGCAGTTCTCGGCTGGCTTGGGGGGTAGCATCGCTGAGGAAGATATTATCATGGAGGAGGAGGAGGAGGGGGGGGGGGAGGGGGAGGGGGAGGGGGAG
>BRYA01000506.1:41492-56833 GCA_030267965.1 Triparma columacea
CCCCCCCCCCCCCCCCCCCCCGGGTGGTCGTACGTTGACTCTCCGGTCGTGGCATTGTACCAGTAAGCCGTCCCCTCGTCGTCCTCGTATGCCTCCCACCCTTCCGGTAGCTCCTCTCCGCCCGCTCCCTCCTCCTCTGCAGCGTTGGTGAGCCACGACGCGTTCTGCTCCTGGGTGGGCATTGGGGCGGGATCGAGGTCCTCAGCAACGCGCTGCGGTTCCTGCGGAGCCCCAGCCCCAGCCCCAGCCCCAGCCCCAGCCCCAGCCCCAGCCCCAGCCCCAGCCCCAGCCCCAGCCCCAGCCCCAGCCCCAGCCCCAGCCCCAGCCCCAGCCCCAGGCCCAGGCCCACTGGGGTCGTCGAATGTTGACTCCCCCGTGACGTTGCTGTACCAGTACGGTACTCCCTCGTCCGTGTAGTAAACACTCCACTCCCCCTCCTCTGAAACCTGCCCGAAGCCCTCCCCCGGTCCTTCCTCAGCCGAGCCGTACCCCTCCATGGCGCTGTAGTTGTCTCCCAGCCCAAGGCTCCCCCCCCCCACCCCCATTTTTCCCGCGCTGAACACCCCCGCCGGTTGACCGTCGCTCCCCCAAGCCCTCGGGCTGACGTTACCATGTCCGTCGATGTTGCAGAAGAAGTGCAGCCTCCTCTTCCCCCGACTGTGAATCTTTTTGTAGCAGTCATCGCAAAAAGGGTCGTCGCACTGGGTGCACCACTTGACCGCCAGCTGCTCCCCGCACTCCTCGCACTCTATCGGACCTATGCGGGAGAAGGTGTGCTCCGCCCTTTTTCCACTAGCGTGCGCCTGAGCATAGCAGCTACTACAATACTTGTCCCCGCAATCATTACAGAACCTTGTCGCCTCCTCCTTTTCGCAGTCGCTGCACTTGGTTTCCTTCTCCTTCGCCTCCTTTTCTTCTTCCGTCATTGCCTTGAGAGGGTCCTCGATTACCTTTCCACTCTTGAGCACCAATTTGCCGTCTGCCTTGGTATAACCATCCTTAGGAGGCTCCCAAATGGCCTCCCCTGATACGCCATTCAGGTAAAACCACGCGTTGGCATCCTCGCTCCAAGTCTCCTGCCAGGCTCTAGCGTCACTCATCATGAACTCCAACTTATCCTTCACCATGGCCTTCACCCTGATTCTCGCCTCGACCCCCCTGTTCCAGGACTGAATCTTGGTCGCAGCTGCGTTCCTCTTCCTCTGTATCCCCTTGTGGCTGTGCAGCTTCATGCTGACCTCAGTCCTTGCCCTATGTCCCCTGTAGTACTTCTGCACGAGGATTGCGGCCTTCTCCAGCTTGCGGAGCTCCCTGGCTTGCTCTTCCCGGAGCCTCTTACACCTGGCTATAGAGAGGCACCTACGCATGTGCTTCTGTATTACCGTGCAAGCGTGAGCCTGTTTGAGGTCCAGCTTCTTCTTGTTGAACTTCTTCCTTCCCCAACGTCCCCGGAGGCATCTCTGGATCTCCCGGGCGTCCAGGTTCCGCTTCTTCTCGAGCCTGGCCTTCCTGGCCTTGATCCTGCCGAACATTCCCCTCATGTACCTCTCTATGCAGCGGGCCGCGAGATCCCTGTCCCTGGCCTCTAGCCGGCTCTGACCCTCCACCCGCGCCCAGTAGCACCTCATGCCGCACTCGATTGTGAGGGCGGCGAACTGCCGAGCCCTCTCGTTGAGAATCTTGTGGTAGTTCACGCGGGTCTCGACGCCCCTTGCAATTGCCTGAATCTTGACCGCGGCCTCGTATTCCGCCTTGAACCTCTTCTCCTCCCTTATCTTTGAGACCATTAACCTGCTGAGCCTGCCCCTCCAGGCATTCTGAAGGACGAGCGCCATCCTGTTCTCTAATTTGTCTCTCTCCACATTTCTCATTTTCGTCACGGCGTCGACCCAGACGATCCACCCATTGGTGAGCTGCTTCCTGAGCCACTCCTTGAGAAAGAGTTCCATCTTCCTCGTCCCCTGATACCTCAAATACTTGGTCATTTTCTCTTCTTTCTTCATCATCTTTATGACGCCGCTCCACCTCTCGAACGCGCTACCGACATAACTAAACAGCATGTCCTGCATGATGGCCGCAACCCTCTCGACTGCCCAGCTCTTCATGTACACGCCCGCTTTCCCGTGCTCGGGGCCAATCTTGCACATTTTCTGAATCTTCATCACATCGTCTTTCACCGCTGCCGTTAAGGCCTGCATTGAGTGGATTGAGTTTCCGAGCTCCGTTCTCAGCTCGCTCGTGTTGGATTCAACGCCAAGAGCCAGGCACCTGGGGGTTGTGCGATTGAGTACCTCGTCCTCCTCGTCCAAGTCGTTATTTAGACTGCTGCTGCCATATACCGTGTTCCCACGACGCTTCTTTTTGGGGCTTTTTTTTCTGGCGCCGCTCAAGTTGAGTTTCATACCATCTCCTCCTCCTCGTCGCCCTGCCAAGTTTTCATCCTCGTCGTCGTCGTTGCCCCTCCCGAAACCTGCCTCGAGCTGCTGCTGTAAAAACTTTTCCACCTCATTCACGCTGCTCCTCTTCCCCCTCCCCATCCCAAGCTCCTCCTCTAGATCCCTCAAATCTGACTCACTCAACCCAAGGTGCTGTTGCATAAGCAATATCTCTTCCCTCTCCCTCTTGCGCGCCTCGATCTCCTCCGGCCGGGGCTCCCTGGGAATTCTGTTCACGAAGGTCGATTTCGAGGTTACCGAAGGCAAGGCAAACACAGGGATTATTCCGACCTTGGGAACCCCAGGAGTGCCGGCTGCTCCGGTGGTCATCCCAGCACCTACCTCGAAAGCGCCCCTCCCGTCCGTTGTCAGGATGGGCAGGGTGCTGAAACCCGAGGTTTGGTTGCTGCTTTTGTTGTTCATCTTTCTCTTTTTTGTCTTTGAATTCTTAGTGCTGTGGGAGCCGACGCTACCGTCGCTTTTCTTCCTGTGCAAGTGGCCTTGTGTACTGTCATCCAGGGAGGACAGGTCAATTCCCAGCGACTTTGCGAACTTGTCAATGGACATGGTGATCTCCTCTTCCTCATCATCGCTATCTCCACCTCGAAGCTCCTTATTATGACCCCTGACGGTCCTGAGCTTCTTGGTGTTTGTCCGAACCCTAGACACTTCTTCCTTCATCCTCCGCCGCGTCCGCTCCAGCTCCTTGGCAAGCCTGGCCTGCTGCTGGTTAAGCCGCCTAAGAGCTTCAGCAGACTTTGCAGTGGCAGTGGCAGAGGGGTCGGCGTACCCGTAGTTTGTGGGGGATGGGGGAGGCTCCTCCTCATCTATGCTTCCCATCTCCATGGTCGAAGTCCCCGATACACTCCCATTGTGCAAGCCCTTTCTCCGAGGGTCTCCCTTTTTCGTTGACTCCCCATTCAATGGCCGGGAATTCATCATCGCCAGCTGCTTATCCTGGAGGGTTCCTCCGAAGACGAGCATTGTTGGCCGTGTGGGGGGAGGGAGAGTGTTGGGAGAAGGGGAAGAGGAAGTTGTTGTGATGAGGAACAACAACCCAACAGCACAAGGGTGAATAAGGAAAAGTTGAGAATTTCAGGGATTAGAGGCCTCGTTCGTTCGGACTTTTTTTCTAATTCTACGGGGCTTTCCCCCACATTCTCGTTAAGGCACCTCATAAAAACGATGTCGGGTACACACATTTTGTTTTTCAGCTTTCCCTTGATTTATATCCGGACCCTCGCGACGCAAGCGGCTCCTCGATTGAAACATCGGCACCCACGATGACCAGGCTGAGTCCTGGCTGGTTCCAACCCAAACAAACATTTCGAGGGTGAAATCTGAGGAAATAAAATCATCTTCAAGAAGAAATTGATGTGGTGGTGGTTGCAGTATTTGCAGGGTCAGAGGTAGGTTGTTAATTGTTAGAGGATCCTCATCCTTGAGATTAGTGCATTAGCGGCATTTTGCACTTGCGAAGTCAAAGGTTTCCACTAAATCTTACTCAGGAGACGGTTTGTTGCTCCTACTGACCTTCAGAACTTGTTTTGAAAGAGCAGTTTCGCAGGCTTTCCACGGGGGTCTTGAGTGCAAGTGTTCTTGACTGCTGAAAACTAGGTGGTAGAGTTCTCTCTCTCTAGTTTCTAGTTGTCTATTAGATAACGCGGTCTCGCGATGCCTTCAACCTCGTCGGTGTCTCCGGATGCAAGCTCTCAACAACATGCTGCTGCTGCTTCACGGAAGAGCTCTGTGACAGGTTCTCGCAAGGGGTCTATAACTTCGTTCTTTTCTACCTCCAAGGTGTCAACCTACCAGTCGCTTGATCCGGAGAAGTTCAGCTCCCTTATGTCGTACCAGGCGATTGATTTCGAGGAGAGCATCGAGTGCTTCACTGAACACACCAACAAGCTCAAGAATCTCCTTGAGTGTGATGCTTGTCACCTCTTTCTCGTGGACGAGAAGGAGCATCAGCTATATACATTTTTGAAGCTCGAGGGGAGTGATGCCTCCACCAAGATTTTCAAGCCTATGGATAGGGGCCTCGGGTCTCAGGTCGTCGACCAGGTGGACGGTTTAATTGTTGACAACGTTCAGCTGAGCCCGAGATGGGATAGCACGGTTGATGAGCTTTCCCATTTTACTACATCCTCGTACCTTGCTTGGCCGCTCCGTAATCCGGCCGGAGAGTGCTTCGGGGTGATTGAAGCCCGTAACAAAACTGACAAGACTGCCTTCTCCACTAGCGACACCCAAGTGACGCAGATCTTCGCCCAGCAGCTTTCGTCCGCAATTTTCAGATCTAAGCAGAATGCCTTACTTGCTGATAGGGATGACGCCTTCCGCAAAGCTTACGAGAAGAACTTCGACGAATCTGAGGCCATTGTTTTGAGGGAAGAGCGAAGAGCTCGTTTGTCTGGAGATGCCTCGCTCAAGTTTGCGGCAGACGAGCTCGGGGTCCATAAGATGTCCATCAGCGACATCCAGCGTTGGGACTATGACGTTTTTTCCAGGAGCATGGAGGAACTTGAAATGCTCTTCATCGATGTCTTTCAGGATAGGGGACTTTTTGGTAGGTTCTCTATAGACATAAAAACCTTCATGACGTTCACAAAGAACATCGTTGCCGGCTACAATGCCGATACTCCGTACCACAACCACTACCACGGGTTCGACGTCATGCATGTGTCTTACTTGTTCATCTCCACCTGCGGGGCGGATGCCTTCCTCGAGGATTTCAACGTCCTCTCTATTCTTGTGGGCGCCTTGGCCCACGACGTCGGTCACGACGGGCGCAACAACTCGTTCCATGCGACGACAATGTCGGAGCTTGCCATCACTTACAACAGCATCTCCATCTTGGAGAACTTCTCGGCGGCGTACCTGTTCAGGACGACCAAAAAAGCCGATTGCGATATTTTTGAGAGAATGGATGGCCCAGAGGTCAAGAAGTTGAGAGGTCGCTTGATTGAGATGATTCTGGACACTGACGCCAAGAACCACTTCATTCTCATGACTCGCTTCAAACATGGGATGGAGATGAAACAGTTGAGCAGGGGGCTTCTCAGCAGCATGATATTGCATATCTCTGACGTAAGCAACCCAACGAGGCCGAACCCTATTTCCAGAAAGTGGAGTTTTGCCGTTCAGGAGGAGTTCTTCAGGCAGGGTGACAAGGAGAAAGAGCTCGGACTCGCCATTTCGCCGTTCATGGACAGGGAGTACGAGAACCTTCCGAGGATGCAGGGTGCCTTCATCGACGCTATCGTGTCCCCGGTCTTTCAACTATGTGCTGAGTTCCTTCCCAAAATTGAGAAGAACTGCATTAAGAACATGCAGGTCAACAGGGCGTTCTGGAACAAACTGCAAAACAAACAAATTATGACGACAGCAAATGTCAAGAAGGACATTGAGAGGTCGGAAAACAAGTCGGTTGATGGTGGCGGTGATGCGGGAGATCTACCGGGAGTTGCTTCGATGGAATCATCAAAATCGTTTCAAGCCCCAAGGAACGAACAATCTGCGATCCCTGGCATTCCTCAGAATGCCCCCAAGGAGGCATCAGAAAGGAGTAGGAAGATGAGCCTGATCGCCTTGAAGGGAAGTCAGGCGGAGGCTCTCAATGAGTCTGTGGCAAAGATGGTCGAGACTGTATCTGACAGTGGTCCATCTATACAGAATTTCCTCTCCTTCAGCAAGGAGGATCATGTAATAATGAAGGAGAAGATGTTGAAGGCTCTGGACAGCAACGGGGTGCAACTTGTCATGCTTATCGCAACTGCATACGCTTTGGTAGCAGATGACTTGTCGCTTTGGGTTGGGGACAAGGACAACGATGGAGCGCTTTCCATCACCACTTTCATTGTCCTCATTCTGTTCGCGGTGGAGCTTATCATCAGTGTTTACTGTGTGCCCGACTACATGCATTTTTTCTTCTGGCTCGATTTGATAGGTGAGTACTGAGTAGGGGTGTATACTGAGGGGGGGGCGCTTACTTCTGCATATTTCACAGTTCTCGACTGACTCCTATCGCCACCCATTTTTGTCGCAACGCAACACCTTATCGCGACCCGCGCAGCTGCCCTCTCACTCATTCCAGAGATTGGGTTTTTGGTTGGAGAGGACGACTTCTCAAGTAACACTGGGGCGAACACGTTGGAGGAACATGGAACCCTGACGAGGGCTGGAAGAGCGGCCAAGGCCGGGGCTAGGGCTGGGAGGGTGGCGAGGGTTCTCCGACTCATCAGGCTTGTCAGGATTATCAAGCTCGTCAAGTGGATCGGTTCTTATTTCAAGAGAAAGGCCAAGGAGATCTCAAACCAAGAAATTGCGGACGAGGCGGAGGAAGTTGACATGAAGATGAGCAACGTTGGGAGGAGGATGACGGAGAGCATCACCAAGAAGGTGATCCTTGCTGTAATTTTCATGCTTTTGACATTCTCGCTTTTTAATGATCTTCCGACTCCCGACGCGAGAGTGTGGCAGCTAGATGACTTGCAGAAGCTCGATGGCGAAACTAGAGCCGATTTTAGGGATGAGTACATTAAGAGGTACTCGGTGAGCAGCGACGAAAACCCGACAGTGCTCTTTGAGTTGGTTGGCGTTAACGAAAAATACAAGGTTGAGGGTAAGTTACAGTCGCTCAGAACAATTGAGATTGAGGTGATCAGGTCCCCCTCGAACGAATCCGTTTACGCTCTCTTTGACATTTCAAAGGAGAGCCAGAACACTGCCATGCATTCCTTCCTCATGACGCTTGTAGTGACGTCCTTGTTGGCCTCCTTGAGTATGTTGTTCTCTAGGGACGCGTACAATATAATGATCAAGCCTATAGAGAAGATGAAACACACGGTGCAGAAGCTTAGCGAGAACCCCTTCCTCCACCTGGAGAAGCTCAAGAAGGAAGATGTTGACGATGAAAATGAAACCGATATGCTCGAGGCTGCGATCACCAAGATGGCAAGGCTGCTGCAGATTGGTTTCGGGTCCGCGGGGGCAGAGATCATTGCCAACAATTTGAGCGACGGTGGCGAGCTCAACCCGATGGTTCCGGGAAGCAAGATTGAGGCCATCTTTGGCTTCTGTGACATAAGAGATTTCACGTTTGCTACCGAGGGGCTCCAGCAAGACGTGATGCTGTTCGTGAACAAGATTGCGGATATTACTCATAAGCACGTTGTGGACAGTGGCGGGGCTCCTAATAAGAACATAGGTGATGCGTTCCTCTTGGTTTGGAAACTCAAGGGCGGGGGGGGGGAGCTTCAGAAAGCTTTGTACGACAGTGCGTTGCTGAGCTTCATCAAGATTATCGACGACATCAAGAGGATGGGGAACCTTGCTGCCTTCATGGACGGCGCGGACGACACTGCAGCGTGGAGGAGCAGTCTGCAGGACTTCCAGGTGGCCATGGGCTTTGGCTTGCACACTGGCTGGGCCATCGAGGGGAGCATTGGGAGCAAGGTGAAGGTAGACGCAAGCTACTTGAGCCCGCACGTCAACCTAGCAAGCAGGCTGGAGGCAGCCACGAAGCAATTCAAGGTGCCCCTCCTCATGAGTGAAGATTTTGTAAAGGGGCTGACCGGGAACGCCCAGAATAATTGCAGGAGGGTAGACTCCGTGACTTTTAAGGGGAGCAACGAGCCGATGAAGATATTTCACTTCGACGCCAAGGCGTATGACGAGATGAAGGGGAAGCCCGATAGTGATTTGAGTGCCCTGCTGAAGGAATGCAAATGGGACGAGAACATGGCCGTGGCCAAGGGGGTTGACCGCGCCGAGCTCGAGAACCTTTTCTCCAGCGAGAAAGGCGTGCTGATAAAGCAAGTCTACGACAGGGCGTTCGAGAGTTACATCGACGGGGACTGGGAGAAAGCCAAAATATTATTGTGCATATGGCTGGAGGCGTTCCCACAGGACAAGGTGGGCGCGGTGTTGTTGGAAAGGCTGAAGGACGCGGGGTTCACGGCGCCAGGTGACTGGCAGGGGTACCACGCGCTTACCGAAAAGTAGAAAGGGTAGGGTGGGGTGGCGAGGGGTGGGGAGGGGAGGGAGGGTTCAGGAGTAGAAATGAAAGACAATGGTGATTGTTATACAAACAGTTTGTGCGCATTAATTATTCAGAAGTGTCGGTTGCAATGTCGTGGAGGGGGAGAACGGAGTTGGGATTGTTCATTTTGGAGAAGAGGGAGGATAGGGAAAGGGGATTTGAATTCGACTGAGTTGTGCTCTCTTTCTTTTTCTTGACTACAGGTGCCAGCATCTCATCTCCAGGGCTCGGAGGAGGAGCTTCGTATTTTTTTGAGGGGGGAGGGGGGAGAAAAGAAGGAGGCTTGGGATTCTTGAGGCCCGCTGCTTGGCGTTCGACCTGCGGTGCAGGTGGAGTCGGAGCTGGAGCTGGAGCTGGAGCGGCAGTGGATGGAGAGGAAGGAACGAAGGAGGGAGGCCGCGGCTTTTTGAGCCCAGGAGCCTGGAGCTCCACCCGAGAAGTAGGAGGTTGGGGGAAGGAAAGAGGATTGCGGGTGGGAACTGAGGGTTGGGGGGGAGGCTCTACACGAGAGTTGAAATTAGACTCGGGACGACTTGTCGTTGCACGAGACACAAAACGAGGGTCGTGGAAATCGGCACCCTGCACGGGCTTGTGTTTGCGACGAACACCCATAAGAGAAGTTGAAGGGTCAACAAAGGTGGGGTCAATAAAACCCTCCTCGACCTTCATTATAGGATTGCGTGCAGTGTAACCTAGGGCCTGCTGACGGGCACTATTAAAAGCGAGGAGATCCTTGTTGCGCTGCGTCTCGCGCTCTATCCGTTCAGTCTTTTCCACCTGCTTCTTATGGTGTAGCACCTTGTTGTAAGCCTGTATCTTGAGCTCCTTTATCTCATTCTCCGGCATCTCAAAGAGATCACGCATAGGAATAGAACCATCAACAGACTCGTCCCACTGGTCACCGTACACAGCCTTCCCCTTCATGTCATACTCCGCCCGCTTCTCCTCAAGCAGCTTCTCAGTCTCCTGACCAGAATCAAGCGCAGCCTTTCGCATGCGGGACCCCTTTAGTCGCTTCTCCAGTCTCTTCATCTGAGCCATAATCTTCGACTCCCTCTCGCCTTCCTTACGAGCCCTAGCATCGTCCAACTCCTCTTGAGTAAGGTATGCTCTAGGCTGACCCTTAAACCCACACACAGCGCAAACAAACGCAAGAAGTACACCCCCCGTAATAATCAGGAGTAACATCGCGGCGGAAGACTTCCAAACGTTGGTCTTGGTGCTGAAACTTTAAATTATCCTTCCGAGATGGGATAGCAGCATCCAGTATTGTGGAGTTGTGTGGCGTAATGCGGTGGGAAATAGAGGTTCGTTCTCTATTGAAAAGATGGGCGACTGAGCAGATGTAGCGGCAAAAACTCTTGCGGAAAGACCCTGAATTGTGAGAACAGGACTGGGTTTTTTGTCTCAAAAATTTTGCAAGGTAATTTGTGATTAATTTTTTTAATTTTTTGTCTAGATATATTGATGTTACATATATAAGTTCATTCTGATGTTATTGGTTGTGTAAAGAGAAAATCTGAATAGCAAAATTAATATTTTTGAGTTTCAATATTTCGTTTAATTGATATTCACATCTTGATAACTATCTATATATCATCTACATGGATTGAGAATAAGTAATATCAAAATGTGAATGAAATAAAATTTTATTATTATACTGGACAACACATTTTGTTTGAAATCTTTATAAATTGGTAATAGATCATATGAAAACCTCTAATATGAATTTGAAACAATTCCAATTGAATGGGAAAATTCGTAAAAAATTTTTGGTCAAAATTTCGACTGGCCCTTTCCTTAAATTTCCCGCGATTTCAGAAACATCGAAACCACCTGTGCATTCATAGACTGAAGTACACCTTCCTGAATTTATTTTCATGCACGGGTAACCCTCTGGAGAGACAATTCCCAAACCAACTGCCTTGAAAATCAAACCCAAGACAAATAATCTTATCTGGATTCAGCGCCGTCTTCTCAACAAGTAAGCCTCTGTCATCCAACGCCGCCATCAATACACAACCATGTCTCTCCCGTCAGGAACTGCCCCTCAGTTTGAGGAGAAGACAGCTGCCGAGAGGCAGGCCAGTCGGCGCATGACTACTAAGGAGAAGAGGACCGCCGAGGCTGCCCTCAAGAGGAAGGAACAGACGTTTAAGAAAATGATTGGGCTGTGTGCTTATGAGTGCAAGGTGATGCGTAGTGAGCTGTTGGAAGTAATAGACTATGGTGGTGGGGAGTTCATCAAGGAGAAGGAGAAGGTGGATGCTACTTCTTGGAATTGGCTCAGGTGCGAAGGAGTGATGTCCATGTCATATTCGCGCGTCCGTAGCCTTACACCCTCCTTACCCTCGTCCCAACCCCACCCCAACCCTTCAGCCGAAACGGATCGAATGGGCTGGCAGATTGCTCGCGTGAGGAGATAATGAATTACAAGGCCGCATTTTCTGAGGATCAGTGGGAAGGGATGATGAAAACCTGGGAGATTGTTGAGGATCGGGCAAGGACGGTCGAGAAGAAGCTGCTGTCCCCGCTCGAGGGCCAGCTCAAGTCTGCAAACAAAAGGTTGAGGAAGACGAACGAACTCGCAAAGTTGTGTGACGAGCTGCTTGAAAATTACGACGCAATATACGATGACATGGAACACATTGAAGTCGAGGCGAAGGCCTTCATGTCTCGCTACAGCGACCTCGACGATACGTCAAAGTCCTACAAAAAACATGTGGTGCTAGATGATTGTACACTGTTGAAGGAATTGCGCGAGCTGCTGCACGGCACTGCCGACGACAGTACGAAGGCATCGGGAGCCGACGATGGTAGCATAGTTTCCACCTAAGACTTGGCATTTTTTTCCACCTAAGACTTGGCATTTTTTTATTCCGCTGCTTTTGCAACTTCCCCCCCCGTCCCCCCAACCCCATCCCCATCCCCACCCCCCTCACTCGCCTTCCTCTTCACATGATCAGCAATATTCTCAAGTATAATCCTTCTGTAGTGTACTTGGTGAACTTCCAACGTATGCTTGAAGATCCTTACAACCCCGATCAGCCCCTTCTCCAAAGCTCCGTCGCCTAGGAACCCCTTGAATCCCGATGCGGTTATCTTATTCTTCAATTGCTCGCCGTCGCGCCCCCACACTTCCT
Source organism: Triparma columacea (assembly GCA_030267965.1). NCBI lineage: Eukaryota > Bolidophyceae > Parmales > Triparmaceae > Triparma > Triparma columacea. Next base: position 53,114 of record BRYA01000506.1, read on the forward strand.
TCTTCATGAAGACGAGGCATTCGAAAACCAGCTTGTCCACCCTCTTGTTCATGAGTTTGAACACTGCATTCTCCGCATCGACGGAGTTTCTGACGATGTGCTTCAGACTCTCTTGCTCAGCCTCTGGTAGCGTCGGAACGATCTCCTTTGCCTTCGCCACCAAAAATGCCTCCAAATCAGGCAGTCTCACGCCGTTGCTCTTGATCAAGACATTCAGGTGCTTCTGTATTCCCTCGAAGACGCCCCCCCCGCTCCCCTCCTCCCTGTACCCGTTGCGCGCGAGGACTTGTCTCAGCAACATCACCATGGTAGAAACGAGGGCAACCCCGTCCATTGCATCTCGCATCTCTGCGAGTTTCTTGCAGTCCCACAACAGTGTCTCGGGAATCCCTCCTTCGTAGCTCTCGTATCCGGGGGTGTCGAGCCTGACGGGCCTCCTGAGCAGCTGGACCATTGAAGCCGCCACCATCATCAGCGTCGCCACGGGGTCCCTCCTGGCGCAAGCAAGCAACACCTGCCCTCCCTTCCCATCAAACCCGCCTGCCACGAGGAATTCAAGACCTCCTTGCAGAAAGATTTTCGTGTTGGTCAATTTTACTATGCCCTCCTCGACCCGCTTGTTGAAGCGCTCCCTCTCGTAGTCCTTGCCGTTTTCCTTCAATTTGGGTCTGAGCATCTCAATGTGACTGTTAGCGATGTCCTTCTGGGTCTCTTCGACCCTTTCAAAGACCCACTCCAAAAGCTTGGGCAGCTTCGTGACTGCATTCCCCGTTCCCTCCTTAAGCTCCTCCATGTATGCTTTGATCCAAACCGCCGTCTTCTTGTTCCTAACTGGGGCCTGGAACTGGATGATTTGTCCACAGATGAAGTTCACCAAGTTCTGCATGGATTCCCCTCTGAGAGCATCCTTCTCTAACATCTGACTCAAAAGTTCCAAGTCCATGTTCGCCATGATTTCGTCTACGAATTTGCCCTTTTTGGGAGCGATTGAAATTATTTTGCCTCTCACTTCCTCAAGGAGGGAAAGGAGTGGTTTGTAGTCGATGGGATCGTTTGCCGTCCTGTGATGGTTGAGCGAAGAGTGTTGGAGAAATTCTGTTAATGGGCAGTTTAAGGGTCGTCACTGTACAAATCCGTCGCTTCGTTGTCTCCCCCCCCCCCCTCCCCCCCCTCATCCCCCCCTCACCTAAACCACTTGAACGGGACATTCTTCTGCACGGCGTTGTCCCCCACGAACACTACATCGAAGGTCGTGTTATCCCACTTTGTCTTGACGTCTTCCTCGTCGTCCCCGTCACTCTCCTCATCCCTAGTAACCTTGACGATCTTCCCTGAATAAAAGGCCCCTTGGGCTCCATATCGCACCTGGACGTCGCTGCCCTCTTCAAAGTCTTTCATCTCCACTTGTGAGGGTAGAGTGAGAGATACCACCAGCCTGTCCCAGAACACCTTCTTCATGTTGTCTGACAACTTCTTTGCGTGTGCCACGGCAGGATCAACTCCCCCCCCCTCCCCCTCCCCCGCGCCCTCCCCAGCCCCCCCTTCCTCCTCTTCCTCCTGACTTGACCCTGGAATCTTGTAATCAGGATCCAAAATGATTTCGTGGCAGAGCCTCTCGTTTGTGACGCTCATGTTCGTGAAGAACTTCTGGGTGAAGTGTTTTCTCTTCTCCTCCTCCTCGGTCTCAGCCTTCTTTACCCTCTCCCTCTCCTCCTTCCTATCCTCTAGGGCCTTCAAGTTCTCGTCCCTTTGCTTCGCCCTCTTCTCCTTCTCCTCCTCCTCCTGCTTGAAGGCGCCCTCCATTGTCTGTCTCACCGCGACTTCCACTTCCCCAAGTATGCTCTCGCACTTCGCTTCCCCAATCAGCTTCTTCATGGCGGCTCTCATTTTCATCAGCTGTACCTTGGCGTTACCCTCAACGATCTTGTCCTCACTTTTCTCTGCGACGCAAAGCATCGCAAAAGTCTGGCTGTAGGGGTTCACGATGCTCGCCGCGAGTCTCTCACTATCAACCTTTCTCCAGGCGGTCATGGCCGAGGCCAAGAACCTGCGTGAGAAGACAAAATAATTATAAGCGGCTGCAAATGAATTCAAATCGCAGTCTTCTCGAGACACCGACTCGAGGAGCCCGCTGGTGGCAACCAGGGTGACCTTACTCGCAATCTGGAGCAACATCTTGGGCATGTAAGCGTCATCGCTCTCCGACTCGTTCTCCTCCCCATCATTGAGCGTCCAAGTAGGATGGTGGACGATCATGCAAGAGCTCAGAAACGCCCTCGGGCTCCGGGTCGTTCGGGGGAACGTGTCCAAAACAGCGTCTCTCGCACAAAACCCCAAAAGTTTATTCGCCGCCCCCATGACCCTTCCCTCACTTAGCATTCCCCCTGCCTGACTGAACTCTAGTTTATCAACAGTCCCCATTGCCTCGTTCACAATTGAAAGGGACTTCCTCCCAACATCGGACCTGAAGTTCTCCCTCAACCTACCCAGCTCCCTCGCCCGTAACCACCACCTTGCAATCCTTTCAGCAGCATTGTCAGCCTCTTCTTCATCATCAACAAAAAGGTTCAGGGGAAGTGGAGTAGTCGACCCAGACGTGGCCCTCCTGAGGGTGGGGCTCTCAGCTGGCACGGAGTTTCGAACAGGAGGAGGCGGTGTGGCACTCATCTTAAAGCAGTTTAAAATTTTTCCTTTTTTCGGATTCTGATTCTCTCCTTCTTTGTTTTGTTTTTGGGTGGGAGCCCCAACAGCCCAAGCGCCTCAAAAAACTCTTAAACCGCCTTAATGGCTGACGACGGATTGTCCGACTCCTCATCGGATGATGAACCTCCGATGAAGACCCAATCCAGGTCGTCGAACCCCAATATCCCCCCCCGTAGGCCCAAAACACTCAAGCACAAACCTCCCCCGATCCCTGTTAAGACTCTCAAGGTGTACCCCCCAAACATCACCTTCGATGGGGTGAAGCCAAACCTGCTATACGCACTCACATTCAGCGTGAAGAACACGTCGAAACATACCCAGCGCGTCCGCATCATTCCCCCATCAACCTCTGCGTTCGACCTTGTTTACACTCCCGTGGCTGGTATAGCAAGTGGGATGGAGGTGAAGGGGGAGGTTGAGTTTCAGCTGCCCCCAGACTACGATCCTACCAAGTCTCACGCCTTTAACGACTCAATCACGGTCAAGTGTGAGACAGATAGCATAGTCATCCCTATAACCGCTTTTCTGCCTGCTGCAGACATCAGCTTTGAGAGTCTTGCGAATCTCGGATTCTGCGTCCCAGAGGTGCCAACTAGCAAGCGCGTGACATTCACCAACAACGGTACCCAGGCTGGTACCTTCAAAATCACATACGACGAGAAGCTGCCCATCAAGATCACCCCAACCACTGGGACCTTGTCTGCGGGCCGCACCCACGTCGACCTGGACGGCGATGGAAAGATGGAGGGCGGGGACGAATTTGTTAAGACCAAAGACGGTTCGAACCAGATGAATTTAACGATTGACTTTGAGGGCAATGAGCTGGGTCCATTCCGTGCCCTTGCCGAGGTCCACATCGATGGAGAAGAGGTTCCCAAGATTTTGGACATTAGTGCCCAGGTAGTTGAACAGAAGCTCGAGCTTGTCAATCCTGATGGCGGTGGTGCGCTTGGAGAGCTACTCAAGGTGAGAACGAACCGCATGACAAGAACAAGAAACCGACACTCAAAAGCTAAC
>BRYA01000506.1:56884-98140 GCA_030267965.1 Triparma columacea
CCCCCCCCCCCCCCCTCTGCCCACAGTTCCCCCCACTCATATATGGACAGAAGCAATCCATCCCTGCCGTCCTGGTCAACAACGGCCCTCAGCCTATCTCCTACACCCTCATCGCCGAGCTCGACAAGGGAACGATGGAGGATCTTGATAGGGCAGATGGGGGCACCGGCGACGTCTCTGACATTCCAGACCCTGGCGACAACCAGTCCGCGGTCACCGACGACGACAACCCAATTTACAAAACTCTGACAGTCACTCCCACCGAGGGCATCATCGAACCCTTTTCTCAGCTCCCCGTGAACTTCAACTTTGAGCCGAACTATTCCACAAGGAAGAGCGGCTTCAACGCCAACGCCTCTGGGCCCGAAGCTCAAGTTTCTCGTAACTTCGCCGTCAAGGTTACCGTGGATGGCGAGGGCATTAAATCTGACAATGTGATGGAGCTCACTTGTACCGGTAAAGCCGTGCGTCCTAACGTGAAACTCTCCCAGCAAATCCTTCGCTTCGGGGAGTGCCCCGTCTACGAGCGTAGGGACATCCTTTTGACAATCCAAAATACATCCGAGCTCCCCCTCCCCTACAAGTTTGACAAACTCCCCAACTTTCAGGCCCGTCCTGCCTCAGGGACCCTTGAGCCCCAGCAGACCCAGTCTTGCGTAATTTCGTACGCCCCCGGACAGATGGGAGAGAAGAAGAGCATAATGAACCTGACTGTGGCCGGAGGTCTTGCCAAGTACCCAATTAGGTGCATGGGGCAGGCAACCGCCCCCGCCAAGGGAGCCAGGAAGTCCCTCACCGGAGGTCCGAATGCTCAGCCAGGCGACTTCAATCCCTCATTCAACTTCGTCAAGTCCGAGAAGGCGGATGATAAGAAGGCAAGGAATGCCTCCAACAAGTGGGTCAGGGCGCAGCCATGGGAGGAGGTGGACCTTCTCGGATCGTCCGCATGGGACGAGTCTAAGGTCTCCCCGTCGAATCTCGCCAACGTCTCCGCCCAGAAGGACACGTTCTCCGTACAGAGGCTCGCCGAGAACGCTGACCACAAAAAGAAGTACAACAACTTCCTCACCGCAGCTCGCGAAGAGAGGGCTAAGAAGGCAACGCAAAAGAAGGAGGCCAAGTTCCAGAGCAAGTTCGGTACCACAGGCAAGTACGATCCTACCAACCCCGACCTTGGGATGGACAGGGAAGTTGACGAGCCTATTCCGCCCCTTCCTGTCGCCACGGAGGGTTTGTGGCTCCAGCGCCCTCTCGATGGGTCCGCTCCCACCGGAGGAGGTAAGTGAAAAATGGAAAAGAGGTGTCATTATGTTATTCAAATTCTAACCCCTTCCCCTTCCCCTTCCCCTTCCCATTCCCACTTCCTTCCCTCCCGCTTTCCATCCCAGGGGGCCGCATGCCCGTCGACGAGAATCGCCTCATATTGAAGAAGTTCAAGCCTGCTCCGACTACCCAGGCCGAGGTCCGCGACTGTGACGCCGAGCTCTCATCCCAGGAGCTCCTGGGGGTTGTGGCATCATCGAAGATCATCGACTTCGGAGAGGTCGTTGTAAATTCTACGACTGCCAAAAACTTCGCCGTCTCCAACGACCTGCCTCGATGCGTGTTGGTAGCCCTCGGAAAGCTCGAGCCAGAGGTCGAGCTCTCTGCCCCTGATTCTCAGGTTGTTCCCTCGGGAGCGCAGGCGGGCTTTGACATCAAATTCTCCTCGCCCCACGAGGGCAAGTTCAAAAAGTCTGTGCAGTGGATTGTTAATTCCAAACACACCTTCAAGTTCACCATCCTCGCCGAGGTTGTGCCTGTCTCTATCTTGCTCACAACTGATAAGGTCCTGATGTCGTTTCCCGACCAGTCCCTTGACACTTCAGTCACTGAGATTGTGACGATGGAGAACCCTGGAAATGCTCCCGCCGAGTTCCTTTGGAGCTCCCGCCGTGCCTTCACGATCAAGCCCGAGCGCGGCATGATTGAAGCCTTTAGCACGGCCGATGTAGAAATAACATGGACGCCATCCCCTGCCTACAAGAACGCCGAAGTACTGAACCTCCACGTGCCAGGAGGCGATGACGTTGAACTCCCCGTTGAGGGGCAGCTGGCTGAAGCCCGTTGTAAGTTTGCGCAGCAAGAGCTCGACTGCGGCACCCTTGCTGTTGGCATTGAATCCACGCACACGGTCAAGCTCAAGAACGTAGGAAAGTCCCCCGCTGTTATCTCGGTAGACAACTTCCCCGAGGGATTTGGCATCTCCTGCAAGCCCGAGCGCGCCCGCATCGCCATCGGAGATATCCTCGAGTTTAACCTAACAATCAAACCCCCGATGCCCCGTTTATATGAGGACGTTGCCATGGGGCTATCGGTGCGTGGGGGCAAGATGCTCCGCATGCCCATCTCCTGCGACGCTGTCGTTCCGAAAGTTGTGTTCGAGCAGGACTCCTTCAATTTCGAGAGGGTCGTTATCGGAAATCGCATCAAGATGTCCGTCACACTCAGGAACGAGGGGAATATTGCGGCTTCGCTTCAGGTTGACCTCTCAAAGTTCCCCGAGTTCACCCTCCACGAGCCTAAGCAGATGAAGATCCAGAGCGACACGGGTGGATTCATGGATTCGCCAATGAAGGCGCACACCCTCAACAGCCTTGACCCCGTATACATTGGCAGAGGTGACGACGACGAGGTCGCGCACAAGTGGAAAATCGTTGTGGATGCATCCACAACCTTTGAGCTTGACTTGTGGTACAAGCCCAAGTCCGTGACCAACCACGACTTCATGCTGCCCCTTTTGTTCCAGGGAATCACTCACGATGACTCGCTGAAGCGCCAAGTTAAGGCCACTGGTGTGAAGCCCCGTCTTATCATGTCCTCTACTTGCGCCGACTTTGAGGACAAGGTCGTCCAGAGGGACCCGGGCCGCCGGATTCCTTACACCACTGAGCTAACCTTCACCAACGATTCTGGCAAGGGCATATCGTGGTCTCTCGACGATACCTCACTGCGTCCCGTTTCTTCGGGGGTAGGTGGAAATATCACATCTGCTGCCATCTGGTTCGTTTCCCCCAAACGCGGAAATCTCACGCCCGGGGAGCAGGTCACCGTGAGGGCGACATTCTCGCCTCAGGAGGACGCCGATTACGAGGCCGAAATGCCCCTCTACCTTGAGGATCAGGAGGATAAGTCTCGCCCCTACCTCAACCTCACTCTCAGGGGCTGCGGAGTTTACCCCAGGGTGACCTTCTCGGTCGAGGAGATCATGTTGCCGGTCGTACCCCTGAATGTCGTGAGCAGGGCCAAATTCATGGTCATCAACGACGGCTACGACGCCCTCGAGCTTACCCACAAGCTCCCTCTCAATTGCCAGGTCCCTCTGGAGGTGGAGTTTCCCAAAGGAACGAGCATTGGACTTGGAACTGACGCAATACCTGTCATCGTTAGCTACAGCAGCGATAAGCCCATCTCTCTCAACACCAAGCTGGACTTCTTCGACGGCGATGGCAGCTGCTACTCTATCAACCTCTGCGGGTGCTCTGACAACAGTGTCTTTACCAACTACAGCTTCCTCAATAGGTGAGTGGGAGGATCGAAGCGAAGCGACAACCTCGCTTTATTATACCATAACCTAGCTCTATACCTACTCACGCCTAACGCATAATATCTACGCCGTCGCCATTGCAGCTACCACGACCAGTATAAGTACTTTACCATGGAGGGAAGCCCCGTGGTCCTTTACGATAGGAAGCAGGTCCTTGAAATGCAAAAGTTGGAGAACAAGAGGAGGGAAGCCGACAAGCTCAGGAAGAGGAAACAGACGGAGCTCGAGATGAAACAGCTCGCCGAGGAACAGAATGCCCCGAAAAAGAGCAAGAAGGAGAGGGAGAAGGCTGAGAAGGAAAAGGCCGAGAGGGAAAAAAAGATGCCAAAGGCACCCCCTCCTCTCACTACGCACGAGCTCCTGGACGAGACCACTGCTGACGAGAAGGCGGGCATCGACGTCGAGCAGGAAGCATACAGTATGAGTGACCACGACATTGAGGTCACAAAGAAGTGGCTCAATTCCAATGTCATGGTTGCACCCATCGTCAACTTCCCCGGAGACTTCTTGGACACCAACGGCAAGGTCGGCATCGACGCCATTGAGGCCATGTGTGGCAAGAAGGTCCCAGGGAAGGTCAAGAAACTCACCACCGTCAAGGCCGACCAATGGAGCCAGCTCTACGGTCAGTACAGGGAACTTCTTCTTTTCATGAAGCAACACGGAGGACTCCTCGCGGGGGTGAGGCCCGAGAATTTGCTACAGAGGAACCACTTCATCGCAGCCAGGGAAGATGAGGCTATGAACGGGCCTGTCAGAGTCACTGCGGCCCAGCTCAAGGCAAGGAAGGCCGCATGGGAGTCGGGACACAGCAACCTCAATAAGGAGGCGTGGGCGAGTCTTATGTTCCAGGCCATTAGGGTCTTTGTCTTGGGCAGAGTTACGCCCAAGGGGCTTAGCCAACTCCCCGGAGTATTGATGCCCGCGACGAAAAAGGGTAAGGGGGGAGGAGGCAAGGCCATCGACAGCGAGCTCGAGGGGAGCAACATCTATTCTTTGGGAGAGAACTGCCTGCTAAAGTGGGTCGGCTACCACGTCAAGGCTACCATGGTAAATAGCATCATCAAGAAGAGGATCGTAAATTTTGAGAGCGACTTTGCGGACGGAAGTGTGTTGTGTCACTTGCTCGCCAGCCACTTGCCCCATTTGAATAAGGAGGGTGGAGCGCTCTTCGGATTTACCCCATGCAACGATTCTGTTGCCCTCGAGAAGGCGGACATAAGGAAGGCCAACTGCGAGAAGGTTCTCAACGTGCTGAAAGGTTGCAGGATGGACTTTGGCGCTACTTTGGAAGGTTTGATGAACCCTAGCGCAAGGCAGATGCTCATGTGGGTCCTTCATCTTTACCAGGCGCTGCCCCAGCTCATTCCCAAGACTTCGATCGAGTTCAATTGCACGCTAGGAGCGACCATGAAGAAGAGCATTGCCCTGACCAATCCCAGCAGCAGGCCCATAAGCTACATGATCACCCTCGAGGGCTGCGACGACTTCAGCAACGAGTTTTCTCAAATCACGCTCGACCCCAAGTCTGTCACCCAGTACATTGTCAGCCTAACACCCAAGTTCAGCAAGCCCCAGGAGGCGAGACTGACCTTCTGGACGCAGAAGGATGGGGGACCTCTCGCGTCTAACTTGGTATTCCTCCTCAAGAGCAACGTGAAGGAGCTCAAGGCTGTCGACACACTCAAGGTTGATGCGAAGTGCTACGAGCTTACCACGCTCGATGTGGTTGTCAAGAACCCGTACGACAAGGCTTGCACCTTTTTCGCGGAGTTCCAGCAGCGACTTGACAGCCAGTTTACTGGCATTCCAGGGGCTTCTTTCCCGCTCCCCGAGCAGATATTTGGCCACTTGCTGAAAAAGAAGCCCCGAAGGAGGGCTGGCACGGCTGCCAGCAGCACGAGGGGCGGAGACAGCAAAGATAAAGACGAACAGGAGGCGGCCGAGCAACTTCTCGTCGACAAGAAGGAATGCTTGAAGATCCTCGGGGAGCCCTTCTATATCCCCAAGACGACCAAGATCAAGCTCGCTCCAGGGGAAGAGACTACGCTGCAGATTCAGGTCGTGGCCTTTGTCCCTGGTGTCTACAAGGGGTACTTGATCTTGCTGGACACCAATGTTGGAGAGTTCTGCTACGAGGTGGTGGGCAACGTTGGTCTGCCCCCCGTAAGCTCTCCCATAGCGTTCGACATTGATGTCGATGAGGACAATAGGGAGTGCGAAAAGTGGCTCAAGCTCCCCGTTAGGAACGGACAGATCGAGAGGGCTGCTAGTATTCTTCTTGACAGGATGGATGGTAAAGCAAGGACGAGGTGCAGGAGCGTGTTGATGAGCTTCTTGGCCCCGGCAGGGAGCGTTGAGACCGGAGGGATGGTGAGGTACAAGTGCATGATCGACTCGCCTTACTTCCAGGGCAGTCCTGATGTGATCATGAGGGGCAACGAGTTCTCGGCCGAGGCAGGGGGGAGCAAGGCGGGAACACCAGCCACCGGGAGGAGGGGCGGTGGGGGTGGCGGTGGAGGCGGAGGAAAGACAGCAACTCTGGAGGACCCTGTGGAGGGACAGAAGCCAGTAAGCAATGTCGTGGGGTTGAGCTTCTATCCCAAGGAGAGTGGTTCATACTCCTGCACGGTGATGATAATGCCATTCACCGGGGAGCCAGACCTCAGGATCTTCTCACTCCAGAGTAGCGTGACGACCCCTCCCAAGGAGACCACTTTGGACTTCAAGGCTCCCGCTAGGCAGGTGGTCGTCCAGGAGATACCCGTCAGCAACAATGGGGCTGAGGACTGGACGATGAGCTGCTCGATCGGCGGAAGCAAGTGCTTCAGTGGGCCCAACAGCTTCAAGGTCGCGGCCAACACTACCGAGAACTACCCCCTGTCCTTCAAACCTAGTTGGATCTGTAAGGAGGAGGGTACTTTGTCGATGAAGAACGCCAAGATGGGCAACAGTTTCACCTTTAACTTGATTGGAGTTGGAGAAGAGCCGCTCGCCGAGAGCAACATCACAATCAGGTGCAAGGCCAGGGAAAAGTTCGAGGAGGTGATTGACTTCCCCGCCTTGGGGGCAAAGACGTGGAGCGTCGAGACTGACCTGCCGTACGTGACCGGCACACCCACTTACACTAGTGGGGGCGAGGGGTACAAGATCTCCGTTCATCCCCAGACGGGTGGAACATTTAATGGTCAAATAACCTTTACTGACGAAGCGAGCGGCCAGTACGCCTGGTACACGGTGGACATGATTGTGGTTGCGCCCGCCGCCGAGGCGAAGATCACCATGAAAAGTGAGTGCAGGAAGGCTACGTGCGCGACCATCGCACTTTCGAATCCAACCGATGAGCCCATCGTTTTTGACTGCAAGTTGGACAGCGACGGACTCTTGGGAGACAAACAGTTTGTGCTTGCCCCCAACACTAAGAGTAGCTATGAGCTGTACTACAGCCCCTTGCTCGCCAAGAGGCACGAGGGGACCGTGGCATTCACGAACGAGCTGGCCGGGGAGTTCTGGTACGAGGTCGACCTCACCGGAACCGCCGCCCCCCCCGTGACCTTGGAGCAGATGAGCTGTCCTGTCGGAGGCAAGTGTAAGTCGAGGGTCTTCATCCAGAACCCCACTGGGAAGGAGGTCAAGATGGGCAGCAGTGTCAACAACAAGAGGAACTTTGCCGTGGTTCCTGGGGGTGTGAAGTTGCCCCCTTACGGAGAGGGCTGGTTTGACGTCGTTTACACACCCAGCAGCCTGGGAGAGGTCGAGAGCTCGCGCATTGACATTAGCCACCCTGAGCTCGGCAACTACGTCTACATGGTCAGCGGTATGGGCGGCATGCCTGGAGTCATGGACGAGGACCACTGCCCGGTCTGCGTCGTGCACGACCAGACCACGTACCCCTTCAAGTTCAGGAACCCGTTCAACGCCGCACTGGTCGTAGATCTCGTGTTGGAGACGGATGACGACGCCAAGGTGAACAACGACCCAGGAAGTCCCCAGGATAGCTTCGATAGCAAGAGCCACGGAGGAGGATTCGTTGGACAGGAGATCTTCAAGCTTCTGCCCAAGAACACGAGGGAGATCGTCATGGCCCCGTACAGCAGCATCCAAGTCCCAATTAGCTTCTCACCGGAGGACATCGAGGAGAAGGGGGCGAGACTAATCATCAGGGGGGAGCTAGGAATGAAGAAGGACCTCGTCTGGATCTATAACATCAGGGGGTTGGCGGAGGCGCCGACCGGAAAGGGCATTCTGTTGAATTGCCCAGCCAAGAGCAACCTCAAGCACAACGTGGAGGTGGCCCTGTATGGTTTGGTGGAGGACGGCTTCTCGGAGGGAGGAGAGGACTTCGAGTTCGCCATCGAGTACCCCAACTGCACCGAGATGCAGCTCCACTACCTGAAAGAATGGATGTACGTGGTCGGAAACAGGCTGAAGCTGGTCAAGGTGGACGGAAAGCTCAAGTTCCAGTTCATGTTCAACCCATTAAGGCCATTCACGGCAGGGTGCGAGCTGGTCGTTGTGAGGAAGAGCAGTGGAGGAAGGTGGAAGTTCCCGATCAGGGTGGACGTCACGGATGCAGAGCCGGAAGATGAGCCCATCATGATCGAGGCGGCGCTGAAGACCGTGAAGAAAGTTCTGTTCAGGATGAACAACCGAACGCAAGAGCCGGCTAAGTTCCAGGCCTTCTTCACCGTGGACTCGGCCAACACGCTTCATGTGGAGCCAAGCAGCGGAATCCTCGAGCCCTACGGCACGGACGGCACGGAGTTCGTCTTGAGCTATGCGCCTCAGGAGTACGGGGTGTACGAGAAGGGCAAGCTCATTATCCAGACTGAGGAGTGTCAGTGGATCTATAATGTTTTCACCAAGCACCCTGACTACAGCGCACCGGACAATGTAAGCAGCAAGCTCGACAACAAACTGGACCCATACTTGGCTCAGAGCCTTGGAAGCAGTAAGTTGGCAAAGAAGAACATCATTGCGGAGAATATGAAAAGCAAGAACTTGTTGAAGGGGAGGGAGAGGAACGAGAAGGCAAAGAGCATCATGAACAACATCAAGGAGCTACCTGAGGTGGAACGATAGGGACGAGACGAAACCACTAGAGAAATAATAGCGAATAGCATCGTATCATATAACAACAAAACAAAAATATTTTTACTCGTACCGCTCGACGAGGGTCTTGAGGTGCTTGCGAAGGGTCAGGAAGTCGCTCGTCTTTCCGCCTTTGTCAGGGTGGTGAAGCTTTGCGAGGGCGTTGAACTTCTTGCGAATGATGGAGGGTGTTACAGGGGAGGAGGCAATATCGAAGAAAGCGAGAGCATCAGCGACTTGAGAATCGACGTAGGAGGCAGAGCTAATTTTCGATTTCCACTAAGCGGTGAAGAAGGGGCGTTAGTAGTGGATAAGCGCTGTACTGCTTTACTATTTGCTCGTCAATTCCCGTGTCATTTCTCACCTCCTCAAACTCCACCTCCATCCTCTCTATCTCGCCCTCCCTCCAGTCCCTCCCCTCCTCGAAGAGTGAACGCACAACCGCCTCACTCTCGTCATCATCGACAGTGACGAAGGTCTCGCTCACGCCCGTTAGGGCTTGCTTCGCCCACGCAGACTGGAGCAAAAGGGGGGATGCAGTGTTTAGGGAGGAGGGAGAGGGAAAAGTAACGTGCTCAATGGCCTCACCGAGGGATTCGTACAGCATAATGTCTTCGTAGGAGACCGAAGAAGGGGAGATGTTGGAGGAAGAGGGGGGAGAGGAGGGAGAGGAGGGGGGAGGGAGACAAGAGGAAGACAATCTCACGGGAGGAAAAGTATCGATGACATTGGCAATTTCATCGGGGGAGAAACAATCGAGATCGAAGTTGAATCCAACGACGTGAGATGGGATGGGATTTCGCTGAGCATTCAAGCGACCTGGGGGGCCAGGAATGTCAGTGGCGAGCAAGGTTGTTTGGGTGAGAATATCTGCAAAGGCATCAAGATCTAGGCTTGTAGGAGTCACAATGAGGAGCTTGAGATTATATGTGGGAGGGAGGAAAGGGAGAACAGGTGGTAGGGGTGTAGGTAGCCTTAATATGACATCCGAATGAACATCCGAATGAAGCAAACCTCGAGGTGATGATGGACAAATATCCAGTTGAACGCCTTTACCCAGTTCACAGCCAACCGGGGGCCTCAAATAAGTGTTCCTAAAGACCCGAAGTATCATCAGTGTGTTTTGATCATTTGCTCGTGGAAATTTTGAGATTGAATTCGGGAAGAATTCGGCCGCCTTCTTGAGTTCGCTGGTCTAAATTTTTTGGCAAATAGAAGCCTGACTTTCATAACTGAAGAACCTACATCACACTTACCCGCCCAATAAGAAGGATAGTCACCACCTCGGAACTTCCCTCTGGCAATACAAGATCTCAAACACCACCTTTACCAACTCAAGACCAGCAGTGCGAACTTTGCCTTGCCTCCTTCGCCTCTAGGCGTAGAAGCCCGCCGCTGATCCGTTCCCCCAGAGTGGGAAGCGCGAGACAATCTAACCTTTTCCCCAAAAAGTCGACGCAAACACAATAAGAAGTCTTCAGCCCTCACCCATTTCTTTTTCTCGCTGTGGGTGTCATCACTGTTCTTTGATCCATGGCTTCCTCCTCTGTAATGTCCTCCGCGTCCTCGTCTTCCAACCCTAAGATGGTTGGCAATTATGCCCTTCACCGTAAGCTTGGGAGTGGCTCTTTCGCATCAGTGTACCTTGGTGTGTCTAGTGTGGATGGGAGCACGACGGCTATCAAGGCGATAAAGTCTGAAAGGCTTACGAAGAAGGTCAAGGAGAACCTTGACGTCGAAATCTCCATTCTATCGTCCTTCTCCCACCCGCATATTGTACACATGTACAATGTTTTAAAGACCAGCTCCCACATCTACCTCGTCCTCGAATACTGCAGCGGGGGCGACCTCCAGAAGCTGATTCGCGGGAGGAAGGCGGGAAGGCTCACTGAGAGGGTCGCGCGGAGGTTGATGAAGGATCTCTGCAAGGGTCTCCAGTTTCTCAACTCCAAGGACGTGATCCACCGTGACATCAAGCCTCAGAACCTCCTGCTCACCAACCCCCTCCCTCCCGACGAGATTAACGACCCCGCCAAAGACACATCACACCCTCCAAACCACGACCCAGCCGTTCCTTTCCAGCTGAAGATTGCGGACTTTGGCTTCGCGAGGCAGCTCGAGAGCGCCGCGCTGGCCGAGACGCTCTGTGGATCCCCGCTGTATATGGCCCCAGAGATACTAAGCCAACACCCGTATTCGAGCAACGCCGACCTCTGGAGCACGGGCACCGTACTTTTCGAAATGATTGCGGGGAAACCGCCCTTCAACGGCGTTAATCACATTGACCTCCTGCGAAACATCCAGCGTAAGGCTGTCCGACTCCCAGAAGGCGTTCGCGTGACCCCAGAGTGCGTCGCCTTGCTTCGCGGCTTGCTTCAGCGAGACCCGAAGAAGCGCGACGGCTTCCCTGAGTTCGAGAAAAAGTGCGAGGCCTTCGTCGGGCTCGGCTGCGGCGATGAGACTACGAGGAGGGACGCCATTGCGCAGATTCAGAATCAGCAGCACTCCCACAACAACACCTCTGCCACCTCTGCCGCATCCTTCGAGGTGTCGTCCTACACTTCCCCCTACAAAAGCTCTTCCTCCGGCCACCAAATCTACGCCACTCCACCCATGCAATCTGCAACGCCCCCTCCCGCCCAGTTTGCGTCTCCGCCTCCCCTCTCCCTTGCAGGCAGCAGCCGTGAGCAGCTCCACTACTCAGCGCAACTTGCGCAGCAGCAGCTTCTGGCGCAGCAACAGCAGCTCCAACACCAGCAAGGTAAGAATGGAAAAAAATGAAGAGCATGAGACACATCACATACCTCCACTCTTAAACTCCCCCCCACCACCACATAACGTCAATCCCGACCCATTAACGCAACCCCCTTCGCGACTTGCCATCGTTCTTCACAGCCGTCCTCGCTCAGCAGCAGGCCCAGCTTGCTGCGGTATACGGAGTCGCCCCCTTTCCCCCTTTAGCCCCATCGCCGCCAATGCCCAGGTCAGTGAGCCGCGAGAATCTACCGCTCTTCAGGCTCGACGGGAGCGATGGGCATAAGAGCGATGCCACTGACGGCTTCGTAATGGTTGGTGGGGGAGGAGCCGGAGGTTTTTACCCCCCTCATGTTCCCGGACAGCCCTACCAATATTCTCCTCCTGGGGGTCTCAACATGCTCTCTACCAGTCCCGGTACTGGCGGAGCTCTTATGGCCATGATGCACAACCAGCAGCAGCAGCAGCAGCAGCAGCAGAGGCAGCTTCCGAGAAACAGTCTCTTCCCATCCAACACGAGCAGCAGCGGCGGGGCCGTCTCCCTGGGTGGAGTTGATCTCGCGGCTAAAATGCTCCAGGCTGCTGAGGATATTGCGAGGCGGGCTATCAATGTTGCGCATGTAGGGGATGTAGAAGCATTCAACGCCATGAAGTTTTTTATCTCCAGCGACTCCTTCGCTTCCGCTACCGCTTCCGCAACCGCTTCCGCCTCTGCCTCCGCTTCCGCGACTGTCAGTGGCGGGGAGAGCAGCTCGAGCGGTGGGGAAGGAAAGAGTAGCAATGAGAGTTCCACAACGAGCGCTGCGTCAATGAGCGCCGCACCTTTTGGACTTGAGCTCGAGGAGGTGCAAGAGGACGAAAACGAAGGACAGGAAGAGGTGCAGGAAGAGAGCAACCAGAAGGGCGAAGACGAAGCTTCAAAATCCGTCACAAACACATCGTCGGCCAAGCCAACGCCCAAAGCGGCGAGAAAGCACCTCGCGGAAGCCGTGTCCTTATACTTCTACTCGCTGAGGCTAATGAAAGGGGCCATCACGGCTTCCCAGCGGGTCAGCGACGTTGTCACCACCATCAGTGGGGGAGCTAGTAGCAGGGAGGGAAGCCCCATATTGGATAGCCACGCCGCCCTCTTGCGTCGCTGCAAGAATAGCCAGAAGTGGCTTGCGACCCAATTCAATGGAATCTTGGAGAGGGCCGAGGCGGGGCAGGCCAAGCTCGAGGCCTTGAAAGAGATGGCCGGGGCTGAAGGCGTCGAAGGTGCTGACACCGCCCTGACGGCAACTGAGCTCATTTATGCGGCTGCCATCAAGAATGGGCGCGAGGGCAACGCAAAGCTCCTGTCAGGAGAGCTCCATGTCTCCAAGGACCTGTTCAAGACATCAGGGATTTTATGTGAGGCGCTGCTCATGGAAGAGGGCCTTACCGAGAGGGACTGCGAGGTTCTCGATAAGCTGCGCGATTCGGTACGCAACAAGGTATCTCAAATTGAGCAGACGATGGGAAGCAAGTGAGGTATGGGGGAGAGAACATGAGAAATTTATAACCAAAAACTGGAAAAAATATCTAAACGAAAAGCATGAACGTGAAAGAGTCTTTTAGCCTGCCATCCTCCACACAACCTTCATCTCCTTTGGATCAACTTCTGAGGCCCTCAATCTTATTCTCGCCCCCACCTTGAGCTCTCCAGCTTCGCTCTTATACACCGTCTCGAATCCAATATCCTCGATGAGAACAGCATAGGCCGGTAATTTTGGTTGGTTCACGTTTGGAACGTTTCCAAGCACAGTGGCGGTGTAAACCTTGTCCTCTCTCCTTAAATGCTCGAGCATCCAGTACTTCGAGACCTCCTTCATGACCCTCTTTCCCTCCCCTGTGCCCCTCCTTCCGTCCATCCAATTGATATCGTGTAGATCCCCTCTTACGTCGTCGTTGACCCCTGAGAGATGCACACCAAGGTCCGTAGCTGTCACAGACGGAGGGAGGGGAGAGGTGGAATCCATGATGGACTTGAGGCGGAGGTGCCGCTTCACCGTGGCGTGGACTTGGAGGTCGCTGAACCTGCGAGCGACGATCGAAGCGAGAGGGAGTGAAGCGAGCGGCGGAGAAGGAGGTTAGGAGTTTATGTAGTCGCGCATTAAGTCCTCGCTTCTCTCCTCGCTCTGCCTCACCTTCTTATCGGACTGCTCCATTGGACGTACTCGTCCAGGCCAAGCCCGGCATGTCCCTTCCTCTCCTCTCCCACCTCGACGGGTTCCATAAATCTCCGCACGTACCAACTCGCGGGCCACCCATTCCCTACATCATTCTTCCGCATTTCCTTGTAAAAGTTGTACTCCACCTGACGTTCAATAAATCGGGGCTTCGGCTGGTTCCTGTAAGCTACCTTGATATCTCTCTCCGCGCACCATTTCCCCATAGCCTCCCCAGCCATGATCATCATCTCCGTCACGAGGACCCTGCCGTCGGAGACATCGATCACACCACTGCCCATGGCCGTTCCGTTTAACCCGGCGTTGTAGCTGAGGCGAGCGAAGGGAGCCGCGGCAAGGGTTGTAAGCAGATAATTTAATTTAAGGTGTCTTCTGGGCTGCTCCGCCGCAACACCATGGTCCTTTAGCAAAGTAAATTTTCTCCATTCTCACCTCGCCTCTTCGCAAGACACCTCTACCTTGACGCCTTGCTCGCAAAGCCTGTCCATCCAGACATCGATCCTACCCTGAGGGACTGGCGAATCTATTAGACTCTCCGTCGCATTGCGACCTATTCTGTACATCCTCCTCAGCTTGGCAGCCTGCAGGAGGACCCCCAACTCCCACTCTTCTCTGTAACCGACCCCCTCAGCTAGCATCTCGTCAACATCTTCATATGTTAGTTTATAATCTACATGAATTGTACTGGGGGCTAGCTCGATAGAGTCCTGAACGATCTCTCCGTTTTCGCCAATCTCGAGGCTCATGGACAGGGCTGGGGTGTTCCTCCCTGCGACCAGGCTCATGGCGGATTGCATGGTCCTAGGGAACATTCCTATACTCCCAGTTGGGAGGTAGATGCTCGACCCTCTCTCCTTGGCATGCTCCAAAAGATCTGGGTTACAGCCAAAGCACCACCTCTCCGCGTCCGCAATGTGGATCCAGTACTTGCGTCTAATATTGCCATCCTCGTCATTGAAAACTTCGACACCCACTGCATCATCAATCTCGGAACCGCCAGCGTCGATGGTGTAGCACTTGGTACGCCTAAGGTCCCGTCGGATTCCGAGGTCAGAGTCGACGTCAGGGGTCGGGTTTGAGATGGCCTCGTTGACCGCAGAGAGGATTTTCGGCGATGGGTGGATCGCGTAGGAGAGGGAGAGAAGAGGAAGGCACTCGTGAGGGGACCAAATCGAGAGCAGAACAAGCGTATCGAAGGCTGATTTCTTTGATACCTTCCTCTTCATCTTCCGCAAGAGCTCCTCGCCCTTGCCCATTTGCTCCTCCCCCATCTTTTTAACCGTGCCCAACCCCATCTCCACTAATCCCTCCATAAATTCTAGGTCGCTCTTGGAAGTTACGTAGCTGTAAAAGTTATTTATCCCGACCCTTGTTGCTGCAATGTTTTTCAGTTTCGAGGGGAACTGTTTAGGGGCCTCCTCTTCCTCTCCCTTCAACGTTTCTCTCCATATTCCCCTGAACACGCCAGGTCTCTCTCTCCCACCACCACCGCTCCTCAACGCTTTATTGAGCCTCCTTGCCAGCTTCTCCACACCCTCCAGCTGGCTGCATTCAGCTTCATCCAAAACTCCACATTCATCATCGTCATCGTCAAAGGCAGTCGGCGGAGGTAGCCGGTAAAGCGTGGCGAAGTCGCGTCTAAACACTTCCGACCACACAACAGCAGGGCTGTCGACGGTCGCATCATCGGAGGAGGATGTTGAATGAAGCCGAGGGATGCACTGCTGCGGGTTTAAGAAGAAGGCACGCTGAGGTGTAAAGGAAGTTGTACAGAGGAGTAGCAGCAAAAATCTCAATACGATCTGCATATTGATTGATCACACCAAAGAGCACCTTGATCGATGAGCTTGATCGACGAGGTGAGTTGGCAAGAAAAGCCCAAAAAAACGCTAACGAAAGGGTTAAGTGAAAACTAGAAAGATACACTATCACGCGAACAGAGCCGAGACCTTCTCAAGTCCGGTTGTTGTCTGAATGTGACTTGAAAAGTATCCTCACAAAACTGCCTGCTGCTGGATGGAGTTTCAGAAACCTCATTGATTTTCATCCCGTATGGGTATCTACCACATTATCTTTCCATATTTGTTGGTTTTAGTGGGTTCATTTCCCACACAGACCTTCACAAACAGGAGATTAAACCATTTTAAGGGGGGAAAATCCACAATCACTGCCTCCGCTGCCCCAGGGGGAGACGAAAAGAGGACATTTTTTAAGTCTATATTCAAGAGGAAGAGAAGTGAGGGGGACATCAATGGCGATGCTGATACGCCCATGACTTTTGACGCCGATGACGCTGAGTATCTGTCGCCTTCACAGCTGGATGAACCTTTGCCTCCGCAATCTGGTCTCCCTCCACCTTCAAGGCAAGTCTCCACGCAGGCACCATCCACGCCTCCCATGTCTGATGCCGAGAAACAGGCCTACGTCGACATGGTGAACGACCCTTATCGGTTTGTTCGTGGACCTAAACCGAGGAGGGAAGACAAGGTCATCAGGCAAAAGTTGCCACTGAGGGACGCCGATGAGGAGGCGGCGAGCAGTGTTGAGGACGACGATGAGACGAAAGCCAAGGATGAAGGGTCGCCTGTAAAGGACTCGAGGCCCCCGGCTTCTTCGGCGTGGTCTTCCACGGTGTCAAGGACCCTTGATACCCTTGGCAACAAGTCCCATATGCCTGCTAGTAAAATGGACGACCAGGCAAAGAGGGCGTTCGTGGACATGGTGAACGACCCGAATCGCTTTGTAAGGGGGAGAAATAATCAAGATCCGGGGGCGGGTGATGAGGGGACGACGAAAGAGAAGAGAGACATTGACGAAGTTATTAATTTCCGCCCCGTTGATGATGAGGAAGAGGGGGTTGGTACTGGGGTCGAGGGACGATCCGCGGAGCAGCCCCCCGTGATCGCTCCCATCACTCCCTCCGACAGCTTCGTCCCTCCCCTGCCCACGACTGAGCCGCCGATCGACATGAGCAAGATGGACTTGAGCCAGCGGCTAGAGGTTGCTGCGATTGCCGAGGAGGGGAGGCTACAGGAGATTAAGAGGATCCGGGCCGAGCAAGAGAAGATCGCCAAGATCAAGAACCTTGAGCTCCGGAAGAAGGAAGCGGAGAGAATATCCGAATTGAACCGGCTCCGGGAAGCGGAGATTAGGAAGGAGGAAGAGAGGAGGAAGTTCGAGAGGAGCAGGAAAGAGGAGGAGAAAATGAGGCTGTTGGAACAGAAGGAAAGGCTGCTAAAAGAGGCAGAGGCTAAGCAGATGGGTTACTGGGAGAAGAAGCTGAAGGAGGAGGAGGACGCGAGGGCGAGGAGCGCAGGAGGGGGTGGAGAGGGGGTGGAGGGGGGTGAGGGTGAGGGTGAAAGGGTGAGGGAGGAGGGAGGATTGCTAAAATCCGACCCTATGGCATTCTTCGCCAGGAAGCAGAGTGAGGGGAGCGGGTTGGGGCGGGTGGGGGCAGCAGAGTCCGCAACACCTCCGGTAGCCGCGGCGGCCGCTGCAGGACCAACTGTGGAGGAACTCATGGAACAGCAGCGCTTGAAGGAAGAGCGACTGAACGAGATCGCTCAGGCACGCGCCGCGGAGGAGGCTGCCAGGTTGGAGACGGAGGCCAAGGAGCGGGCGGAGTACGAGGCCTTCGAGAAAAGGGCAAAGCAGGAGGCGGAGGAGAGCATGAGGAAGATGGAAGAGGCGAGAAGGAGGGAGGAGGAAAGAGAGAGGATGGAGATGGAGAGGAAAAGACAAGAGAGGGAGAACGCGATTAAGGAGAAGGAGGAGGAAGAGAGGAGGAGGATGGAGACTGCGAAGGAGGAGGAGAGGGTGAAGATGGAGGCCGCGTTTGAGAAGGTGAGGCGGAGTGAGGGGCGGAGTGAGGAGCGAAGCGACGAGCTCCAAGGCAACTATCCCCGCCTTTCAACCCTACGACTTACCCTTTCGTGACTACGTTCCTTCGCTCATTGCAGATTCGGCTGGCAGAGGAAGAGGCCGAAAGAATCAGGAAAGAAATCGCAGCCCGGAACGAGGCGGAGGAGGAGGGGAATGGGGGGAAGAAGGAGAGGATCGACTTGAGGAAGCTTACCTTGAAGAAGGAGGAGGGGAAGGAGGAGGGGAAGGGGGAGGAGGAGGGAGGGAAGGGGGGGGCAGGGTTCAGGAGCAAGGTCACTGAAGAGGAAAAGGCAAAGGCAAGGAGGTTCGGGATCAAGCTGGACGGACTTTAGGACGGAGCGGGGGCTATTTTTAGGACTGTTGGGACTAGGTTTGTTAATTGAAATGTGAAAAACATACATTTCTTTTATTCACAGATCAGATATGGACGAAGAAAGAAAACAATCTCACCTGAAAACCATTGAAGTTGGACCTTCTTGCGAAAGCCAAGGACCAACAAACCTCACCAAAAAGTGGAAGATCCTATTTTCCCCCAGTCCGTAGGATATTGATAATGGGCGCTTCACAAGTGTGAGTGTTTAACACGATTGTTGTAATGTAGTAGTTTTATTATGCGTATGAATCGATTTAGGCCAATTTTTAATGAGCTCCACTTGTCGGGAAAAACACGACATCATCAACTAACTCTTCAAATAACTCTTCATCACTCTTCATACTCTTCACACTCTTCATCCACAGACTACTAGATCTTCTTGCTTATGTATGCTTTATGCTATTCCTCAGTCTGGCCTTACAGCCAACTGAGACTGGCTCATTTTCCAGTTTACCGTCGGTCTTTGGTTTTTCTAGCGTAAATTGGGTAAACAGGCACAGTGCTCATGCCAGCGTTCATGCCGTGGTAAACCAGAGGAGGGGTTGGGGGCGCTTTTGGGAGACCAGGATGATGTCCCAGGGCGAGTTGTCCCTGCAGAGTACTGACGAGTCCTTTGAGGATGAGGCTAGAAGGGCAATGGAGGACCTAAATTTCGTTCCTTCGAAGGAAGTCACAGCTGATACAGTGAAGGACGAGCTCTTCGAGGAGATGCTCTCCCAGGTCAAGGAGGCCGCGCCATCGCAGGACGATCGAGACTTGCGGGAGCTACTAAGGGAAAGCTTGGACGAGGAATTCGAGAAGGCTGCCATCAAGCTTGCCTTGGAGGCCGAGAACATCAAGAATATGGACTCTCAAGCCATCTTCGCCGAGAACCGCTCCAAGATTATCGAAGAGCTCGTCAGCCGCGACGAGGAGCGCCTCCGCGAGGGGGAGAAGAAGGTCACCGTGTTGGTCGACCGCGTGAAGCGGGAGGAGGACTCCGTCCGGGAGGCCATCAGGGCCCTGGAGGAGGCCAGCGAGGGGACGCGGTCCGGGTCGGATCCCCTGTACAGGGTGGCGAGCTTCAGGGAGCAGCCGCTGGGGAAGCAGGCGGCCCTGACGGCGGCGGTGCTATTTGCGGCGAGGGCGGGATCGGCGATAATAGGGGACGTTGTGAAGGGGGGGGGGAACGACGGACTTTCAATAGCAGCGCAAGCGGGCCTTGCATTTGCCGCCGCAGTAGTCTATTTTATCTAAAAAAGACTCAATATTAGAAAAGTGACACGTCGTATTGTTTGGTATACAAGCGGCTTTCCTGCAGGCTTAAATTGTTCTATTATTCGTCTACCCCCCCCCCCCCCACCCCCACCCCTCAGTGGTTCTTTAGCTTCTCCTTAACAATGTCCTTCCTCGTGACAATCCCCACCACCTTCCCCCCCTCCACAACCGTCAGGTGTCTAAGTCCCATGTTAGTGAATAGCCTGTACGCCCTACTGAGCGGCGTGTTCGCCGCCACCGCGTGGGGCGCCACGTTCATCACGCTCCCGACGTTGACTGCCCTTCCCCTGTCCTCCTCCCTCAGGGAGACTGTCGGGAGCCGCTCGCTGTCGACCTGGAGGTCGTCCTTTATTACGTACACGGTGTCCAGGAGCATGCTGCGCCTGTTGGCGCTGTCCCTACCCCTGGAGGGGGAAGGGGCGGGGCTCTGCTGCCGCTGCTCCTTCCTGTTGTCGACCGCGAACTTGCAATCGTTCCCTACCGCGAGTGCCGCTGTTACTGGCTCGCTCACGAAGCTTAGGTTGTTCCTCCTCAGCCCCTGGAACCTCTTCCCCCCCGCGGTGTCGTCGCTGGCCGACCTTACGGGGACGACTCCCGTCCCCGACGACGAGTAGAACTCTGCCCAGTTGTTGTCGCTCGTCGTCCTCTCCCCGTAGCTGTGCCTCCTGTCCCCAGCTAAGTCTCCCCCACCCTCCCCTCCGAACTCCCCGGGGGGAGCGTCCTCCCTTACGAACACCCCGCACTCGACCATCGCCGCCAGTTGGTCCCTCCTGACCATGCCTACCAGCTCCCCACCCTCCCTGACCACCGGGAAACCGTTGTGAGTCGTGTTGTTTAGTATCCCCTCAATCTCCCCCGCCCTAGCCCTGACCCCGACGGCCACGACCGACCTGGTCATGACCTCCCCGACCTCCGCCTGGTCCCAAGTCTTGTGTATGTGGTGCTCAAGGTACGGGTACCCCTTTAGCTCCATCCCTATCTCGTATATTCCCTCCGTGAAGTGGTCCCCCACCCACTTGCTGACGACGGTCGTGATAACGATGGGTATGAGGAACTTCGTCTCCCCCGTTCCCTCCATTATTATAACGCAGAGGCTGACCGTGGACCTCTGGACTCCCCCGAGGAGCGCCGTGGCGCCGACCAGGGCAAAGGTGGCGGGGGACACCCCGGGCATGAAGTGACGCTCGATTATTATGCCGGCGTAGCCACCCAGGCTACCACCGATTAGGATGGTGGGCATGAAGAGACCGCAGGGGATGTGGGTACCAAACGTCACGAGAAGGAGGGGCAGGAAGAGGAAACCGACGACGAGGAGTGTTCTGGAGGGGGGGGGGGGGGGGGGGGGTGGGGGGAGTGAAAATAAAATAAAAATTGCCCCCCCCCCCCTCCCCTCACCTCTCGTCGAAGGTCTGCGGGTCTCTGAGTATGTTCTTAATAGCCTCCTCCCTGCTTCCGAAAAAGACACTAGCTAGTTCGTTCGTCTGGTTGACCCCGCAGTTGAACCTGCTCCCGAAGTCGTCAACGAACTCGTCCCCCCCCCCGTCGTCGTCCTCTAGCCACGGCGCCCAGTCGTCGTCCCCCCCCCCGTCGTCCCCTGCCGGCACGGGGGAGCGGCAGGCGAAGTAAGAGAACAGGATGGGGAGCCAGAAGGTGAGAGCGGAGGTCAGGGCGCTGAGGCAGGCGACCTCGAGGACCTTCCAGGGCCAGGATTTACCCTTGTGCCAGTTGCTCCTCCTCATGGCGATCCTCCGCCACGTAGAGTTGAAGCAGGCCCCGATCAGCCCGCCCAGGACGCCCAGGACCGCATAGTAGGGTATCTCGCCGAACCGGTTCTTGAGGACGTCCCCGTCCGGGGTCTTGATGGAGTCCAGGGTCAGGACCCCGTAGTTGGTCAGATCGTTAGAGTAGACGGCGATGCAGAAGGTGGCTATCGAGGTCCCTATCAGCGTCCTCCAGAGCATGCGCGAGGGGAAGTGCGACCCCACCTCCTCGAACGCAAAGAGTATCCCCCCGATGGGGGCCCCGAAGGCAGCGGCGAACCCGCAGGCCGAGCCGATGCAGATGAAGTCCCGCCGCTCCCCGTCGTTCCTGAAGGTCGTCATGTAACCCAGGCAGCGGCTGAGCCAGCTCCTGTGGATGGCCTCGTCCACGTGGGAGCAACCCACCAGGGCTGCCAGGGTTGGGTTGTTGGTCCGGAGCTGACGGATGCCGGAGACCATCTTGCCGGTCCTGGTAACGCCGCCGCCGATGGCGGCGCCGAGGTGGACGAGGGGACCCTCGGGACCCACGGCCAGCCCGGAGGCCACGGAGAGGGTGGTGCCTATAGTCTTGATGAGGATGGTCTTGAGGGTCATGAAGCCCTTGATGTTCACGCCATTCAGGTAAGCCTTTACCTCAGGTATACCGGAACCCTGCGCGGAGGGAGAGACCAGAACGGTGAGGAGGGAGGCGGAGACGGAGAGCAAGAGGTTCCAGGAGGTGAAGAGGAGGAAGACCCGGAGGTAGTCAATGGCGGAGGCTTCCTCGGTTATCATGGACTCCTCAACGTCAGAGAGGGCGTGCTCCCGGAGGTCTGTGAGGACATCTGCGGGGCGGGGTGGGGTGGGGTCGAGTTAGGGTGATGGGAGGGAAGGGAAGCAGAATGGAAGCAGAAGGGAAGCAGAATGGAAGCAGAATGGAAGCAGGGTGGTTTGGCGATACTAAAGCATCCCTCCGCTAAAGCTTCCCTCCGCTAAAGCTTCCCTCCGCTAAAGCTTCCCTCCGCTAAAGCTTCCCTCCGCTAAAGCTTCCCTCCGCTAAAGCTTCCCTCCCCCCTCTCACCTATGTTCCATACTATAGCAATGGCAGTGCTCCCAGTCAACAAGCCCGTGACTATCGTCAGCAGCCACCTCACGAAGGTCCTCCCCGTGTAACCTATGAGCGTCCTCCTCCTGTTGGGGCTGGGGTTCTCTGGGATCACAGTAGTCTGGGAGGAGATTGATTTAGTGAATGAGTTAATTAAGGTTTCAAAGTCTAGGGATTCATAAGGGGCGATGGAGGTGGGAGAGGGAGGGTGCGAGGGCTGCAGTGGCGTAGGGGGCGTAGATGCCGACGTAGATGCTGCTGATACAGGAGATATTAATGGCTCTGTGTAATCTTGATTTGAGAGGAGTGAGTCATCTGGTGATGGGGGAGTATAGCGGCCAGATAGCATGGTTGATAGGGACGTAAAGGAGGATGGCTTAATCGGATGAAGTTCAATTTCAGCAATGATGCATAAATGGTTGAGGACAGAGGTCCTTCTTTTGGTCTTCTTTTTCTTCTTCGGGTCGTCTCGACTTTCGTCCGATTTTCGACGGAGTTGAGTTCCCAAATAGTATCTTGAGCGTCACTCACTGCACAACTGATCTGTTAGATTAAATTAAGTTGCGATTACCATGGCATCAAAGACAGATATACGTAAGCTTTCGCTGGTTACGCAGATTCCTGCGATGCAAAACCCCTCCGGAGTCTCAGATGAGGTCAAGAAAAAGCAAATTGCCAACATGAATCGCAGGATGACTCGCAAGATGACAGTCCTCCCTGTCGAAGTGGCGAAGTTATTTGGGGCACAGAATCTCTCAGAGAACGTAGATGATACGTTCGATGAGGACGATGAGGATAACGAGGATGATGAGAGTACGGAAGATTCAGATAGCGAAGAGAGGAGCAAGGAGGAGCTCAATGACATGTTCAGTCCTGAAAACATGCGCTGCCTTGCCCTTATCTCACACAATTACATGAAGCCTGCAATGAAGCTGTTCGTTTTGGCCAATAAAAATGTGCTGAGGCGTTTTAGGCTCACTGGAACAGCCACGACGATGAAGATGCTAAGGTCTGTCTTTGGCGACGACCCTAATGTCGTATACGGTCCGACTTGCTCGAGTGGCCCACTGGGGGGAGATGCTCAAGTCGCTGCTCAGATGTGTATGGAGGACCTTGGTGGCATGTTCTTTTTCCGCGACCCGCTCACTTCTCATCCCCACATCGCCGACATTGAAAGCCTTGCGAGGCTCGCGAACGTGCACAACATCATGACTTGCGAAAACCCGACTACGGGCCTCATGCTCATTAATGTGCTCAAGATGGCAACCGAAGAGAAGAGGCCTGAGCTTATCCCCTCCTTCTTCACGACTCTGGAGAGCCCATGTGTCAAGTCATACCAGGAGGAGCAGAACCGAGTTTCGGCAAGCGTCGCGGGGAATCCCATCATGGAGGCCCGCCACAGCTCCCCATATGCCAGAAAGCTCAAGGCAGAGGTGAAAGCGAGTCAGCTGAAGGAAGTGGTGGCAGTTCAAGCTGCTGGAGCGGCTAAGCTTTCTCAGGAAGCCGTCAACAATGACAATCCTACATTACAGGCATGAAAAGAAATTGAATTGCTCAATACAGCAAATATACTTTTCAACGGAATTCAATAATCGTTTCGCCACTGAAGATCTCTGGGAGGAGGTTGCGGGGGTCCTGGGGGGCAGGAGGGAGAAGCAGAGGATACGATCAGGAAGTAGGTGCCGGAGGCGAAGAACGGTATGGTCAGAGAGTTCATGCGGAAGGTCGAGGAGGGATTAGGAGGAAAAAGAAGGTCAGGGGGGGGGGGGGAGAAGGGACGATAAAGCAAGGGACACAGTGAAATTATTTACTCGTTTTGATATTGTTCATGAGCTCACGATCACTTTCTTCTTATATTCCGCGGGCGTGGGGGGGGGATGCGTGAAGTGGGGCTTGGGCAAGGCTGATAAAGGCTTTCATTACTGACGATCATTCCGAAAAAATTCATAAAAAGCGAGGGGATTTTGGCTTGGGGGGAGATTTCTCCAGAATTTGGCAAGAAAACTCTATTATACACTTTAGCTACGTTTCACAACCAACCTAACTCTTCATAATACCAACAACGATAATAATAACTACAGCATAACCAAATACATTACAGGCTTTAGCTAAATTTGGTCCCCAACAAAACACATCGGCCAAATCCCTAACTTTCAATCTCCTCCTCTCCATCTAACCATTCACGCCATATCTTAGCTCAAGCGCTATCAGTACTACCACTTTTATCCTCCCCAAGATGCCCAGCTCAGCAGTGTACTCTGGAGTAGAGAGATTCATTGGAGATCTTGAACTCACGGAGGTGACTTTTGCAGAAGGAGTGACGACAATTGGCGAAGGAGCCTTCTACTGTTGCAACAACCTCGCAGCCATCACAATCCCGGACTCAGTGACGACGATTGGTAACGAAGCCTTCGAAGGATGCTCCTCCCTCATAACCATCACAATCCCGGACTCAGTGACGAAGATTGGCTTTAGCGCCTTCATGGATTGCTGTTTCCTCACGGCCATCACAATCCCCGACGGAGTGACGTCGATTGACTTTTACGCCTTCTTTCAATGCTCCTCCCTCGCAGCCATCACAATCCCGGACGGAGTGACGATGATTGGTGATGAAGCCTTCTTGGGATGCTGGTCCCTCACAGCCATCACCATCCCGGACTCTGTGACGACGATTGGCGATCAAGCCTTCAGATATTGCTCTGCCCTAACGAAACTCAGTCTATCTCCTGCTGTCTCCATCGGTGAAGACTGCTTCTCAGACTGCACCGCCTTGATCGCTGCCGCTGCCGATCAAAATATGCCGACTGTCTCGGCCCTCCTCCATTCTAGGTGGTACGCCATACTTGAACGCGTCACCGTTCTGTCCTGCCTCAAAGCACTCTTTACGGACCAAAAAAAGAGGAAGCGACAGGACGGAGGTGAAGCGCAAACACTTGGGGTAACTGCGACACGCAAGAGGCTCCCGAAGGTTATGTGGAGAGTTATTCTGGAATTTCTGTAACTCTAAAATCACCGTTGAACTGCATGCAAGAGCGTCCTGGAAGTTTTATTGAGAGCTACATATTCTGGGTCTTTTCATGCCATGACTTACTTGTTGTTCTGCTTGATACCAAATTCTATGTATGATCTCAAAATCTCAAAATGGAGGCCCAAATATCCCTCTTCCTTCTCCTTTCTTCTTAATTTCTCTCGTCATTTTTGTACATAAACAAATACATCCACAAGTAGATATCTACGTGTAGATCCATATAATGGAACCAATTTACACAATTCGTACATTAAAGCCAATAAACTGTCTCTACCTTCCAAACTCGTCTCCTTCATCTTCCCCAACTCCCTCTTTATCTCCTCCTTTATCTCCACCTTCAAAATCACCACCATTAAACAAATCAATAATAACAGGAACAACCTCCCCCAACAACGCCTCCGGTTCTATATCCTCCTACTCAACACAAACAAGACGTCTACAAACACAGAACAACTCTGTCCCACCCGTGCTATCAATATCAGGCCTCCCTTGCGGTTTGACGGCTGTGCAGTATAGAGGGGTTGGAGGGATTGTTACGTTCTACCGAAAACCAGAGGACGCATGCAGGGAAGAGGGGGAGGAGGGGGTGGAGGAAGGTGGTGGGGTGGGGGAGAAGGAAACTGACACTCCCACCAAAGTTGTTCCAAGCCCTCTCTTAACCGGTAGTATGACGTTCTGTAAGTTATCCATCCTCCGTCTCTACTCCGGTTCTTTAATGGTTATCGGACCAAGTACAGACGACGGGGTTTGGTGCGCATGGTCATGGGAGGATGAGAAGGGGTGGAGGATGGTATATGAAAGTGAGAACGGTAATATGGGGAGGGGGGGGTATGATAAACTAGGTATGACAACAAGTCTATGCGCGACTGAGGTAAAACACGTGCCAGGAGGAGGTGGACAAGTCGTAGTGGTAAGCGGTCACGAGGGTGGTTTCGTGGGATTTCATATCCTAGAAGGACCAGGGGAAGGGGGGGGGGAGTGGGCGCTGAAACACGGGGAACACCTTAGGCCCATGGAGAACTGCTCTGGCGATGACTCAGACGACGACAGGGGAGGGGGGGACAGAGGTAGGGGTAACGTTGACCCAGTCCTTGCAATGGACTTGGGTTGGGGGCGTGACGGAAAGCTCAGGGTGGTCTGCGGCTTCGCCGGGGACCAGGAGGGTGTCGGTGAGATCAGGGAGAGGAACAATGGCAGGGGGGGAACCGTGGGGGTCCTAGAGTGCGAGGTGGGGGAGGGGGAGGTTAGAAATTTGAGGTGTCTGGACATGATAAAGACATGCAAGGTTGGGAAGGGGGGGAAGGGTAAGGTCGGGGTGAACGCTGTAAAGCTAGAGGGGGGGGGGGGGGGGAGGTTCGCAGTCGGGGGGTGGGACGGGAGGGTCAGGGTATGGGGGTGGGGGGAGGGGAGGAAACCGAGGATGGTGGGGAGGGGACATGAGGGGGCGGTAAGAGATGTAGCGTGGAGGGAAGGGAAGATAGTGAGCGTGGGGGAGGATGGGAGGATTGTTGTTTGGAGGGGGTGAGGGGAGGAGGGGGAATAGGGAGAGACGACAAGCGAGGATCCTTTTATAAGCGTTTGCGGGGATAACGAAAGAGAATGTATGTGTTGTTTAGTATAGATAGTTTTTTAACTTTTTATTATGTCCTTATCCACGTCCATTTCCCTGTCGAATTAATTTTTGACAGTTCAACTGGCTTGACACTTCGGATCATGAGGGCCCTCTTCTTGTTCCTCATATTGTCACTCTCTCTCCACGGGGAAGGGTTCTGCCGCCACCCAAATCTTTCTTCCAACGCACACAGCCGTTTTACAATTTCGCGTGGTGGTTCTTCTGCACCTCTCCCCTCACCCCCCCAACGAAGATTCTCTCTTCACTCCTTTGAGAGCCGTCTCAGCTTGGACGAGCTTCTAGATGAAGTTTGCAAGATGGACGGTGCGTCCAGACCGATCACAAAACAGACGAAACTCGATCGCTTTGCCTTGTGGAGAAAATGGAGGTGAGAGTCCATCGACATCACTACCCACTTCACCTTGCCAGACCTAACCCCCCTCCCCCCCACCCCCCCCTCCCCAAGCGGAACAATATTCCAGAAGACTTGGCGCTCATGTTTCATCTTCACCTTGCTCAACGTAATCCTTTGCCTGAAGTTCAAGTACATTTTCAAAGTTAACATTGTCAACCTCAAGGAGGCCATGGAGAAGCTCGACAAGCTGTGGCACATGCAGATGAGCCTTACGACATTCATCGTCGCCTTCTTCCTCAACAAGGCGCACACGGTTTGGGGGGATCAGCTTTCCAATGGGAGGAGGTGAGGGTGGGGGGGGCAACTAACCGATGAAAGCATATCCTATGTGGAACCCTTCTAACTCATCTTGCAATGTCCCTTTCCGCGGCTCTCTCCGTTCCCCCGTAGGATCCAAGGCAGACTCAACGACATCTCCATCCTTTGCTCTACCCACGCGCAGAGGGACGAGAACGGGAGGGTCAAGCCACAGACACAGTATGTGCTCGACAAAGTTGCCCGCTACGAGCGCCTCTTCGGCATCACGTTCTACTCCTCCGTGGTAAAGTCGCACGAGAGGATCCAGCTTCCCGAGGCCCTTGACGGCCTCGTCTCCAGAGGTCTAATTACCCAGGAGGAGAGCTCCATCCTCGCTAAACTCCCTCCCAAGGCGAGGCACCACGCCGTTATCCAGTGGATCGCCGATGTCGTCGTCAAGGCTAGCTCTACCGAGGGAATCTTCCACCAGAGCGCAAATTTGCACTTCAGCTTCATCGACAAGATCACACAGCTCCGCGCTACCTACGGCTCCGTCCCTGATAAGATCGACGACCGCATGCAGCTTGCCTACGCCCACTTTGTGCAGATGCTCGTTGACTCCTTCCTCATCGTCACGCCCTTCGCCGCCCTTGCCGAGATGGGCAACTTCTCCCCCTTTGCCACCTTTGTCCTCACTCTCTTCTTCCAGGGCCTAATGGACTTGTCCAAGATGTTCCTGGATCCTTTCAACAACGAGGGCCAGGGAGAGGACGGGGACTACCTCGTCGTTAACACGCTCATCCAAGAGTCAAATGCCGGGAGTGAGAGGTTCAAGGACGTTGTGACCGAGCTTCCAGCCTTCTAATAATAGTCACTTTCTTCTCCTTCTCCAAAATCTATATTTCTATCTGCGCCCAACTCCAACAATCACTCCTCACTACCCACGCTGCTCACTTGTTAATCCCCGCCTTCTTGTTCCTAATGTCCCTGAAGAACTCGATGACCTTTGCCCCGGTTCCAATATCCATGGTGAGCACCTCTCCCTGTTCCGCGTCCTCAATTTTCGAAGCCAGCCTCGTTCCCATGTCTATGGCCTTTTTGGCATCGAGCTCTCCCGCCTCCTCAGCTCCTCCGATTCTCCACACCTTGACCCCCGCGGCCTTGAGGGGCTGCGAGACGAGCATGCATAAGGAGGGGTTAGAGAATTGTCATGTTACACAACCTCATCGCTTCCGCTGGGTCAACAAATTCTTGTCCGTTCTCACCTCCTCAAGCTCCCTTAGAGGCTCCTGTCCAGCGCAGATGATGACGTTGTCGACGTCGAGGACCTGCGTCGTCTTCTTCTCCTTATCTTTCTTATCCGTGATGGTGATGTGCAGCCCCTCGTCGTCAATCCTGTCGTACGAGGCACCCCCAACCATGCTCACATCAGCCTTCTTGAGCTGGGCCCTGTGAACCCAACCCGAAGTCTTCCCGAGCCCGGCGCCGACCTTCCCGTGCTTCCTCTGCAGCAAGGTAACGTTCCTAGCCGCAGTGTGGGCCTTGGGCTGGGTGGGTGGGGGTTTGGAGGGTGGCCGGGCGAGGTGAGATTTGATAGCCCCCACCCAAAAAAGTTCCCCCAGCCGCGACAAGCACACAAACGCCTCCACTCACCTCAAGCATACCGCTTCTAGTCTCGTTCTTCTTGTCGACCCCCCACTCCTCGAGGTACTCGTCGACGCTGACGTCGTCAGCCTTTGTCTTCATCTCCCCGTGGAAGGTCAGGAACTCGCTGACGTCGAAGCCGATACCCCCGGCCCCGATGACCGCCACATTCTTACCCACGGGAACCTTGTGCCTGAGAACGTCTATGTAGGAGAGAACCTTGGGATGGTCGATACCAGGAATGGGGGGGGTACGGGGGGAGACTCCAGTCGCTATAATGACCTTGTCAAAGTCCTTCAACTCGTCGACGCCGACCTTCTTCCCGAGCGCCACTTTGACCCCCCACTTATTGAGCATCGCGCCAAAGTACCTGATGGTCTCGTGGAACTCCTCCTTCCCGGGCACCTGCTTGGCCATGTTAAACTGCCCCCCGATCTCGTCCGCCATGTCAAACACCGTCACTTCGTGCCCCCTCTCCGCCGCGGTGGTGCTGAAGGCCAGCCCCGCCGGCCCCGCCCCCACGACCGCGATGCGCTCCTTCCTTCCGGGGGCGACGGGCTCAATTTCGATGTCGGTCTCATGGCAGGCACGGGGGTTGACGAGGCAGGACGCGGTTATGCCCTTGAAGGTGTGGTCGAGGCACGCCTGGTTGCACGCAATGCAAGTGTTGATCTCCTGCAGGGGGGGGGGGGTGGAAGCGGGAACGTTAGCCAAGAACACAACTCCAAGCTTTCTCTTCGTCGCATTCCCTCGTCGCTCCAATCTCTCACCTCAACCAGACCTTCCTCGGCCTTATTGACGAACTGGCTGTCCGCCAAGAACGGCCTCGCCATGCTGACCATGTCCGCCTGTCCGTCGCCCAGGATCTTCTCCGCCACGTGCGGCATGTTGATCCTGTTGGTCGTGCAGAGGGGTATGTCCACGGAGGACATCATCTTCTCTGTCACCCAGCTGAAGGCAGCGCGGGGGACGGAGGTCACGATGGTGGGGACGCGGGCCTCGTGCCAACCGATGCCTGTGTTGATGATGGTCGCCCCGGCGTTCTCGATGGCCTGAGCGAGGGTGACGATCTGCGGCGGGGAGGAGAGAGGGGGGGGGGGGTTAGGGTTCTCTGGCTTCATCGAGAGTCACGGCCCTTCACCTCCTCACCTCCTCCCAGTTGCTCCCGCCCTCCACAAGGTCAAGCATGGACAACCTGTAAATAATGATAAAGTCGGGCCCGCAAGCCTCCCTCACAGCCTTAACAATCTCCACCGGCAGCCTCATCCTGTTCTCATACGATCCCCCCCACTCGTCCGTCCTGAAGTTGGTCCTCTCGACCAAGAACTGGTTGATCAGGTACCCCTCGCTGCCCATGATCTCCACCCCATCGTACCCCGCCTCCTTGGAGAGGCTAGCGCACTTGGCGTAGTCGGCTATGGTCTTGTGCACCTCCTTGGAGGAGAGGGCGTGGGGGGTGAACCAACCGATCGGGGACTTCACAGCAGAGGGGGCGACGGCGAGGGGGTGGTAGCCGTAGCGACCGGAGTGGAGGATCTGCATGGCGATCTTGGCGTCTGGGGCCGCGTCGTGGACCTTTGAGGTGACGATTTTGTGGGACTGTGTGGGGGGAGGGGAGGGTAAGAAAATAGCCTACACTATCTACCGCGTCATTTCCGATCATTCGGCCAGCCTTCCCTTGCGGTGGTTCATCGCCACACACTACACACCTCCATCTCGCTAGTGTTGTTCAATTTGGCAGCGAAAGGGCTGACCCATCCCGCCCTATTGGGAGCCACTCCACCAGTGACGATAAGGCCAACACCACCCCTCGCGCGCTCAGCAAAGAACTCCCCCATATTTGTCAGGTCAACCTGACCCCCCATTATGGAACCCTTCTCGAGACCAGAGTGCATTGAACCCATGAGGACACGATTCTTTAAAACCTATGATAGGAGGGATGGGGGGTAAGTTTGAAGAAGAACATCAAAGGGTGGTGCGAATTAGCGGTAGTCAAAGCCTTTAAAGAGCTCTAGTTTGATGATTTGCGAACATCGGTCTGAGAAGTCGTGGATGAAGTTGAGTTTTATTTCACTTCCCAAACGCATTGAACGTACCCCAGCTGGACCCAAGTCTAAGGGCTCGAACATCTTGGGGAAGAGTTTCCTCCCAGCTTTGCTACTCGATCGTACGGCTGCCATTTTTTCGTTCTTGACACCTTTTTGATGATGAGCTCCAGAAAACCTGGGCGAAAACCTTCTTTCCAAACAACAATTTGAATGAACGAGCCAGGAGCGCTAGGTCGTGTCTTTGCGCATCTTCACGCATTAGTAGCGAGCTCTGATGACCCCACAGTGACAGCCGATCTCAAATTCACAAGGTATGAGCTGAATGCCCAACTTCGATGGCGCCCTGGGTCCTCTAATTTTACCGCCTTGTCAAATATGCTTGTTGATACAGGGGAGGCCGAGAAGGGGGAGGGCAGGATACGAATGGATGAAGGAGCTTGGGTGGCCCACGTAACTAGCCACCATGGAAATGGGTTGTACATGTTGAGCATAGTGGTGGAGAGGGTGGTGGTGGCAGTTACGGTTCACGTGGAGGAGGGAGACAAGGTTGGGGAGGGCACGGTGGTCGCCACGTTAAAGAGCGAGGGGGGCGAAGTTGCTGCTGTGAGGGCCTGCGGGTCTGGGGTTGTTGCGGAAGTCAATGAAATCTTGAGGGGGGACAAGGCGGGGGAGGTTGTAACGAAGGACGGGATGGGGAAGGGATGGGTGTGCATCATCAAGGGAGGGGGGGAGAGGAAAGGGAAGAGGAAAAAGGAGGGGAAGAAGGGGGGTGTTGGAGGGAACAATATGAAAAAGCCAAAAACATGAAACGTAGCAATCACACAACAAATATTTTCACTTCCTCCTCACTTAAATTGCTCCTTGTACATCCTCACAATTTCCCTTGCCGTCGTCGCCTGATGTGGCTTCTTGTCCGGTCTCACCCTTACGAACCTGGGGAACCTCAGTCCCACTCCCCTCTCCTCCTCATCCCCGTCATCCCCGATCCCAATGTCATCCTCAAAGCACCCTATTCCCGCCGTATGCACGGGACTCCTCGTTAGATCCGCTCCCTTGATTTCCCACACTTCCTCAGGGTTCCAGAAGAATCTGGGACTCTCGTTGCTCTCGTACTCGTCAGGAATGTCTTTGAGGCACTTTGGAAGATAATGGTTGTACCTATCCTTGAACATTTCATCCGTGAAACTCAGGCATCTGGAGGAGTGAAGCGAAGCGCGAAAATAGTTGGGATTAGGGACGAGAAATTGTTAAGTATTTCCTCGTTGACATCATCGCTCACCTGCATAGCGTCTGATACACTCCCTTCTCGTCGTTCCAAACCGCCAGTAGGAACGGGGAAAACCAATCCTTCTTCCTACCCTGCCCCCTCCACGCCCCAATCGGCACCACATCGATAGTATCGCCCGCTGAAGTTGTCAGGTAGTCCTTCTTGAGCTTCCTCCACCCCCCCGAAGTGCGAGACCCTGACATGTAAGGCGAGCTCAGCGACTTCAACATGAGGCCCTCCGCCTTGAACTTGAGCGCGTCCATGAAAATATCGTTAATTTCCGTAATGGCCGGATCCTCAACAGTGTCCTCCACAGCTTCCTCTACAGCGTCCTCCACAGCTTCCTCTACAGCGTCCTCCACAGCGTCCTCCACAGCGTCCTCCTTCCCCACCTTCCCCAACCCCAACGTAACGTCCCTGCCTGGCATGACCTCGAAGAATCCCTTCTTTCCCACCCCCTCCATAACTTCCCTCAACCGTCTCCTTCTCTCCCTCAACTCCTTCCCCAATAGCGCTTCTCCTCCTCCATATAAGCAGTCAAAGGCAAAAACCATCACCTCGACCTTCCCCCCTCCCCCCCCCACCCCCCCAACCTTGACGTCGTCATGCGTCCTCTTCCTTGTGCTAAGCTGTTGGAACGTTCCGACCCCTTCACCCTCCTTCCCCCCCTTCGCGACGATCTCAACGTCTAGTATCCACCCCCCATCTCCACCGTTCTCTCTCACATAGGGCACAACATCGGACAGCCACGTGTCCGTAACCCTGTCGGAGTGTCTGGAGAATATCGTGACCTCCCCTCCCCCCTCCCCCTCCCCGTCCCCCCTTGGCAGGTAGTGTATCTGCGCCCTGACCCCGTCGAGTTTGTACTCGCAGGCTAGGACCCCCTCGTCCTCCTCCGATAGCGCCTTTTCCCTGAAGCACCCGACGGCACCCTCGACGCTGGTGGCGGCCTCGCCCAGCATGCTGGCGACCGCCCGGCCGATCCCAGGGGAGTAGGCCCGGACAGCGTCCATCCCAGACTCCATGGCGATCAGCAAGGGGACCCGCACGTTGTCGGCCGAGAGGTTGACGGCCGCCCGGAGCTGCAAGCGGTGCGCTTTCAGCCTGGAGGACTTGAAGTCCTCCGCATCGTCCTTCTTCGCACCCTTCTTCGCACCCTTCTTCGTGGCCTTCTTCGCGCCTTCCTTCTTCTTCCCTCCCCCCCCCACCCCTCCCTCCCCCCCAGCCTCACCCCACCCCCCCATCCCCTCAACCTCGATCTCCGTAACCGCGTCCGCCACCGCGTCGACGAAAGTGACGACGGTCGCCCCCGTCCTGCAGTTGCAGCACAGCATCCTGACCAGGAACCTGACCTCATCCCCGGTCGAGCACTTTACGAGCGCTGAAGTTATCACCCCTTCCTTCCGCCCCTCCACCCCCTTACCGCCCTTGCTCGTGAGATCGTGCAGGGCCGTGAAGACCCTCCAAACGTCTCCCAAGCTAAGCCCCCCCGAACCGGGTTTCGCGCTCTTGGCACGGAACATGTCCCCAACCTTCAACTGCCGGGTCGGGAAGCGAAGGGGGGGGGGCGATGTTCATGAGCGGGGTCGGCGGGGCGAAAACTCTCTCTCCCCCCCCCCCCCTCCTTCGTTCGTAAACCTCTCACCTGCTTACCACCCCCCTTCCCCTCGAAAAGCTCCTTCCCTGCATCCCCCAGCTCCCCGTGCTCGCTCGCTAGCTTACTGAGCTGACCCCTAACGGGCATGAAGGCCTTCGCGAGGGCTTTGGATATCACGGAACCTCCTATGCCGAGGTTGAGAACGCGGCCCACCTCGTTGCTGCTGAGGAGCACAAAGGCGAGGGAATTTAAGTAGGGGGTGGGAGGAGGGTGGAGGCGGTCGTGGGATATTATGCGGCGGAGGGCGGAGGAGAGGGTGGAGGCCTTTATCAAACGGGAGCGAGTTGAGGTCACAGTGAGGAGGGTTTCGGAGACGAAGGTG
Organism: Triparma columacea; assembly: GCA_030267965.1. Classification (NCBI taxonomy): domain Eukaryota; class Bolidophyceae; order Parmales; family Triparmaceae; genus Triparma; species Triparma columacea. The sequence goes on from BRYA01000506.1 coordinate 91,112, forward strand.
AAAGGGACAGTTTGGGGGGACCAGGTTGGAGGCATTGATGTGGTGGTGGTGGTGGTGGTGGTGGTGGTGGTGGTGGTGGTTGTTGTTTTTGTTGTGGTGGCGGTGCTGGTGGTCGCTGTTTTTGTTTCTGCTTCTACATCACGGTTCCCCTCCTCTTCCTCTACATCTTCCTCTTCCTCTTCACCTCTATCTTCCATCTGCACCTCATTCTCTTTCTCCTTCTCCTCATCCTCCTCCTCCTCATCATCATCATCCAACACTACTACATCATTCTCATCATCACCATCATCAAGTAATTCCACAACTGTCGTCTCCTTCTTCTTCTTTGTCGGCGTGAAGAATCCTGCGACGCTATTCATGTTCTCCTCTTTCTTCTTACGCTTCTCCACCTTTTTTGGGGACACTGTCTTCTTCTTACTACTACTGCTACCCACCGCCTTTCTGGAGACGGGCTGCTGTGAGTCCTGAAAGAACTTCTGTACAATAAAGTCGACAGCTTTCTCGTTGTTCAGCTCTAAAATTTCGTCTTCAATGTTTTTTAGCTTTCGAGATATATCAGACGGGTTAACACCCAGCAAAGAAGCGGCATTCTTCAGCTTTATAGCCGCTGAAGACATCCCAAGTGCTTTTCTTCAAGATGTGAAAATGGGAAAAGCTGACTTGGCCTGTGTCCGAACACATTTTGATGTTTTCCGTGATTTCAATTCGTTTTCAACGCGTGTATTTTTTTTATTGAGAACGTGGTCGTAAATGAATATTTCCCTTGTCTCATCTCGTCCATTCACGTTCCCTCCAGCTCCATGCAAACCTCGTGTCCCCTGAATCCCTTCAGCCTCCACTCCCACACCACCATCCCCAGCCCGTCTTCGACCCAGCAAGTCTTCGCTGTCCCGTACCTGTAGAAGAACTTAGGTCTCCCGTCCTCCCCGACCTTGGCCTTCAAACCGTCCCTCCTGCACCTTTCAAAAAGTTCCTCCCTAACCTTCCCGACCCCCCTGTCCTGTGGGTCCCCCTGGAACGCCCTGCTAGCGTACACCCTAGCCTCCCTAACTCGCGCTTTGCTGCCTGACTTTACGGCCCCGCCGACAACGCCGTCCCCGACCTTCAGGCCTTCCGCCAGGTTGCTCATGACGGCGCTCCCGACTTCAACCTCCCACTTAATCCACCCCCTCCCCCCCTCCCTCCCAATCTCAACCTCCACCCCCGACCCCGTAACGTAGTCTAAGTCCTTCTTCGGTCCCACTGTCTTAATGTTCGTGCTGAACATGCCCTGCGGTAAGCTCGAGGCTGTTTTCCCCTCCCTCCCCAAGTCGTCCCAGACCTCGTGCTGAACGACCAGGGCCTCTGGGCTCTCGTAAACTTCGTAGCCTTTGAAAGGATTAACCCCTCCAACCTTAACGACGGGCCTCACCTCGGCGGGGGGGGCCATGTTGAGGTGGTACAAATCCCAGAACTTGGGCAGGATTTGATCCTGTATGCACGCCGTTAAATCCATGTCCAACACGTCCTCCTGAGACACCACTTTAACACCGCAGTCGTTTGAGGGGGTGTAGGTGACGATGGATTTACCGGTTATTATTATCCTGGGAGACCAGAATGAAGGGTAGTTGAAACCAAGCTGGAAGTTCAGGGAAACTTTATCATCTCCCAACCTGGGGGGGTTGGGGAGGGAGCGCGAGAAAAGAAGAATTTTCCATCGTTAGTGAAACCCCATTTTGCAAACCCACCTAAATCATCCCTCTCTACCTCCCTCGCCTCCTCCCCTCCTTTGCGGCGCTGTTCTCACCTTTCTCCCGAGTAATACCCAACCTTTAGAGTGTTCCGTGAAAAGCCGTTGAACTCCCTAACCCTCCCCAATAGCGTAGTACCCTCGACCCCTGATAAAGGGCTCTTCCAATCTGTCCCCGGGGTGTAGACTGCGGAGGTGTTATTGTTGGTAAATTCGTCAGCGAGAGCGCTGTTTATGGCGAGGTTCAAAGAGGCTGCTATGGGGTAGACGGTGGGGTCTGGGAATAGGGTGGAAAGAGGTTGAAGGGTGTACTCTTTGGTGGACCTGTTTGAGTAGGAGGAGAAGATGGATGTGGATGGGATGGGTGTGGGATGGGTGTGGATGGGTGTGAAGGTGTGTGAGTGATGATGTGAATAAAATAGTGGAGTGATGTCATTGGAAGAGAACGAAGAAGAGAATAAGACTCCAAACTCCTCGCCTCTGATGTGTTTGTTGGCATATATTTTGGGCTATATTTTGGGCTACATTTTGGGCTACATTTTAGGCTATATTTCTAGGAATCAATACACTTACTCAAAATCATCGACGAATAATTCCTTTTCAGCAGCACCACCAAAGAATTTAGCGCCATATACCTCAACTTTCTCCTCGTCATCTCCCAACATCTCCTGCATCTCCTGTGTGTTTGAGGGGAAGGGGTGGAGGGGGTAAGGCGGGGAGCAAAAGACGTTAGGGACAATGAAGGGTTTTGTTGCTGACAGCTTTAGCGTCAGCGCTTGTCTTTACCAGACTCGCTTGGCTCGCCACCTCCCTGGGCTCGCCTCCACCTCCCTTGTCTCGCCACCTCTCTCACCTCCTCCTCCATGCTCTCCACGCTCCCCTGCGGCCCCCCCGGGGTTCTCAGTTTCTTCGTTTGATCCTCTATTTCTTCTAAATTGCTACCCCCTCCCGATGTATCTCTGAGACATGTGGAACATTTTCGGCCTAAAACTACACACTTTATACTACTTTTTGGATAACACACATCTAATCTAGGATATATAGCAGGAGATGGAGATAGAAGGAAAGAACTCGTGCTTGTGAAGAGAAGAAGATAGAAGAGCATGGGCGAAATTGTGATCAGGTTTTTGGGGCATCCCAAATCCCAAAACCATTTTTGGGGTTTTCGGAAAAAGAATATGGCAGAATTTGGCAAGAAAAACTGTGTTATACACTGTATTAAGGCTTTAGCTACGTTTCACAACCAACCTAACTCTTCACAATACAAACAACGATACTACTACCTACACCATATCCAAACACATTGTAGTTTGATCTCGAATTTGGCCCCCAACAAAACTACATCGCCCAAATCCCTAACTTTCAATCTCCTCCTCTCCATCCAAGCATTTAGCCATACCCTAGCTCGAGCGCTATCAGTACTACCACTGTCATCCTCCCCGAGATGCCCAGCTCAGCAGTGTACTCTGGCGTAGAGAGATTCATGAACAATAATGAACTCACTGCGGTGACTTTTGCAGAGGGAGTGACAACGATTGGCCAATTCGCCTTCTGGAATTGCTCCTCCCTCATGGCCATCACAATCCCGGACGGAGTGACGTCGATTGCCGAATTCGCCTTCAACGGATGCTCCTCCCTCGAAGCCATCACAATCCCGGACTCAGTGACGAGGATTGGCTATCGCGCCTTCAGGGGATGCTTTGCCCTGACGAAGCTCAGTTTATATCCTGCCGTCTCCGTCGGTGAAGACTGCTTCTTGGACTGCACTGCCCTAATCTCTGCCGCTGCCAATCAAAATATGCCGACTGTCAAGGACTTCCTAAATTCTAGGTGGCAAGGCATACTTGAACGCGTCGCCGTTCTGTCCTGCCTCAAGACACCCTGGATTAACGACATGGAGAACCAGCCTAAATCGGATAAGCAGAAGCAGAACTCGCACCTTGACGGAGATGAAGTGGTCACGCTTCAGGGAGCTGCGGCACGCAAGAGACTCCCCAAGGTTATGTGGAGAGTTATTCTGGAATTTCTGTAACTCTTAAAGTCACTGTTTAACGGCATACAAAGGGTCCCGAATATATTTACGAACAAACATTTTCTTTTTAGGAATCTCCAAAAACCCTCAAATCATTTATTTTGGGGTTTTGGGAAAGATTTGGGCGCTGTATTATAGGCTTTAGATACTTTTTACAACCGACCAAACTCTTCACAATACCATCTAAACATTCACGCCATACCCTAGCTCGAGCGCTGTCAGTACTATTACTATAATCCTTCCCAAATTTCCCAAATCCTTCTCAAATCCTTCCCAAGATGCCCAAATCAAGAGTATACTCTGGCGTAGAGAGCTTCTCTGAAGATCGTGAACTCACAGAGGTGACCTTTACAAAGGGAGTGACGAAGATTGGCGATGAAGCCTTCGCAAATTGCTCCTCCCTCTCAACCATCACAATCCCGGACTCTGTGACGACGATTGGCGATTACGCCTTCGACGGATGCTCCTCCCTCGCAACCATCACTATCCCGGACTCAGTGACGACGATAAGCGATGGCGCCTTTGGGAGATGCTCTGCCCTCGCAGCCATCACAATCCCGGACGGAGTGACGACGATTTTCTTAGGCGCCTTCAACAGGTGCTCCTCCCTCGCAGCCGTCACAATCCCGGACTCAGTGACGTCGATCGGCGATAGCGCCTTCTGGGGATGCTCCTCCCTCGCAGCCATCACAATCCCGGACGGAGTGACGTCGATTGGTCAATGCGCCTTCTCTGAATGCTCCTCCCTCGCAGACATCACAATCCCGGACGCAGTGATGATGATAAGCAATGGCGCCTTCCATGGATGCTCCTCCCTCGAAGCCATCACAATCCCAGACGGAATGACGACAATTGGCGATTGGGCCTTCCAAGGATGCTCCTCCCTCGCGGCCATCACAATCCCGGACTCTGTGACGACGATATGCAATTTCGCCTTCTACGGATGCACCGCCCTGACGAGACTCAGTTTATCTCCTGCCATCTCCATCGGTATCGACTGCTTCTCAGACTGCACCGCCCTAATCTCTGCCGCTGCCGATCAAAATATGTCGACTGTCGAGGACCTCCTCCATTCTAGGTGGCACCGAATACTTGAACGCGTCACTGTTCTGTGCTGCCTCAAGACACTCTTGGAGGACCAAAATAACCCTAACCCTAACGGAGGTGAAGCGCAAACACTTGGGGTAACCGCGGCACGCAAGAGACTCCCGAAGGTTATGTGGAGAGTTATTCTGGAATTTCTGTAACTCTAAAGTCACTGTTGAAAGGCATGAAGAAGGGTCCCGAAATATTTACGAACAACGTTTTCTTTTCCATTTACAAACAAACTTTTCTGAGTAAATTGTCAAAATAATGCTACAAAGCTCCTTCCTCCTTCACTTCCTTTCCTCCTTTCCTCCTTCACCTCCTCCCCCCAACACCTCCCGCCCCCTTTGCCAGCTGTCTATAAATGAACAAGCTCAAATCCTTCTCCCCCCAGTACATGCTGTGTGCCCCCAGCGCGAACAAGTACTCGTTCGTGCTCTCGATCTCCTTCTCCTGCAGCACGTAGTCCACCCTCTCCCCCCCGTTCAGCCGGCCCGCCTCCACGAAGTTATCCTCGGACTCTGACGACGCCACGCTCAGGTCGTCGTCGTCTTCGATCCCCGCACCTGCCCCCCCTCCCCCCCCCCCCGGGGTACCCCGCCCGGCTCCGCTTGCTGAACCCCCTCCCCCCGGGACGTGGCCCACGTCATCGCCGAAAAGTCCCTCCCCCTCCCCCCAAACCTCCTCCTCCTTCCCCCCCCCCCCCCCGTCAACGCTAACGTCAAGCAGCCCCACCTTCCCTATCCCCTCCTCAACCTTCCCCATAACCCTCCCCTTCCACCCCCTAACCCAGCCCCCGATTTTCCTCCACATTACCTTGGCCTGATACTTCACCCTGTAAGTTCCCTTCCACGTAGGTATAACCACCGGCTCCACGTTAGCGTTCCTCCTCGCTATGAGCGGTTCCAGCCTGTACGCCGCCGGGTCGAATGGGTGAAATACGTTGAACATTTTAGGGCAACCTGGTAGGAAGTAGTCGCTCTCCAGCGGCTCCACCTGGTTCCTGATGAGGAGGAACACGGCGATGGGACTCCCTAGCATGAAGGTGTTCTCCACCTTGAAGGACAGTTGGGGGTAGTTCGTTTCTGGGACTGGGGGTGAGGACGACCTGCGCCCCTCTTCCTCCTCCTCCTCCTCGCTTTTCTTTTCCTTCTTCTTCTTCTTCTTCTTCTTCTTGCTCATCGGTGTCCCGAACAAGCTCTGCAGAACCCCTCCCCTCCCGCTCCCTCCCATTCCCTCCCTATTCGGGCTCCCCCCCCCCCCCCCCGGCGTCTCCATCCCCTCCCCCCCCACCCCCGAAGAGCCCGGGGCCCCCTCCTCCGTACTCTGGTTAGCGAGTATATCCCAGGTAATGACGCTCCCCAGGCTGTGCGCAACCACGCTGACCTTACCCCCGAACTCTTTCCTCTTAAACTTCCTGAATTTCTCCACCACCATGTTAAGTTCATGAACGACCAGGCTTATGATCTGGTCGTGGTGTGTCTCGCTCATGAAGTACAAAGTGTCCAGCATCGCGTCGTTCGCGAAGCTCCTCATGTGTGGTATGGTGTCCAGGCTGATGTCGTTTAGCCCCGCTCCCTTGTTGCCCGACCCGTTCATCCTGCTGGCAGCGTTGAAGCGCTCGTGCCACTCGATCGGTATGTACTCCGTCCTGCCCCTACCCCCGCCCCAATAGCCGGGGCTGTTTGCGCCACGGGCGGAACGCTGCTCGTCAGCGACCTCGGCGTGGTTGTCCCTCATCCACTTGCAGCAGTCAACGATGCTGCTGAGGTGGACCAGGCCCAGGAGCTCGAACGACTGCAGGGCCTTGCCGATGCCGTGGACTATCAGCACGAGGTGGTCGACCTTGTCGTGGGAGGGGTCGGTTGAGGGGTCGTATTGATAAGAGCTCGAGAGGGAGGAAGGGGCAGCGAGGCTAAGACGAGCGAGAACGCGCAAAAGGGTTAGGAGGGTCGCGAGCTTTTTATGAGCAAATTACTGCGTGCAATCGATTCACCGATCGCGCTCCGGCTCACCTTGTTTTCGGAATCCCCTCCTCCTCCTTCCCCTCCCCCTTCCCCCTTTCCTTTTCCCTCTCCTTCACCTTCTCCTCTTCCCCCCCCCCGAACTCTTCCACGAACATGTTGTATCCCTCCATAGTATTACACCCCTCCCTCTTGGAGTTGTTGTAGCCCTCCATAGT